>JXCR01106230.1:0-14405 GCA_002079205.1 Phalaenopsis hybrid cultivar
TTTCGTCCATGGTGGTTGTAACCACATATTAAGCTAATAGGTGCCTCAAAAACCTCTTCAAAGTTTGCAAAAACCGAATTTACTCGTCCAATAACTGCCACTGGCGTTTAAGCGCGGGGCCTTTAGCGCTTAGGGGCAGCCTTCTCTGTTTACTCGGCGCTTAAGCGCCGGATCTGACGCTTAGGTGCCAAAACACTTTTGCACATCTTTCACCTATTCGCTCCAAATTTGATCCTTTTTCACTCCTTTAAACATTTTTCACCTTTTTACCTGTACCTGAAAGAAAAACACAAAAATACCTTTTATTAAATCACAATATCTCAAAAATAGATATAAAAATGTGTCTAAAAACACTATATATTTTAGATGTATCATTGTAGATTGAAAGGAAATCAGAACCACACCTTTTGTGTAGCCTTACAATATTTTAAACTTGGAGCTAATAACAAACTTCCAAGAAAAGACCTAAAAATCAGCCAAAAAAGTAACAAGAAATAAAATTCAAGAAAATTAGCAACTAACTTCTGAGATTAAGGAACAAACTAAATTCAAATAAACATAAACTCAATAAGCAGTCCTAAGCATGTATTCCAACAACATCAACCATCTGAGAAAGAGAGCATAAAACTAAGCTAACCATGATGGCGGCTAGCTAGGTTGAACACTATTGGATGTTAAGTGATAACTAGATGATTTTTCTGTTGGTAATCATTAATTTTAATTGGTAACCCAATTACCGACTAATTTCTGTTGGATTTGGTCAGTCAAAAAATTCATGTCGGTAAATAGTTAATGACTGAAAATGAGTCAAACAGTAGTATTATTGACCAACTTTTCAATTGTTAATTTTTTAACTACTTAATTTTAACAGTTAAATGGTTCAACTTAATGCTGGTAGAATTCTCGGTTGTTAAATAAACTGTTGATGTTTTGGCGTATAACACTACCAGAAATGAGCCTATTTATGATGGCCCCAAATTAAATTGTTGGAAAGTAGTCGTCAGTTCATAAATTTATAACGGCTTAAAGATGTTATTGTGGACGTAGCTAAAACGCTTTACCGATGGAATTACCTATGGCTTAAAGTACCTGCGATCGACACTAAACCTTCGTAATAGACTCTAATTAGATATGATTGGTACGCTGTCAATTATGTTCGTCGTCCCAGACTGCCAGAAAAGTGTAGTATTATAGTTAAAAAAGTGTTACACAACCATTGAAAAAGTGTAGCAGAGCCATCAGTACCCGTCGGTATAAATTGAAAATCTATTTCATCAGAAAACAAAAGCTGACATCACAACATTATATTATGGTGTCAGATTGTAAGCCATCAGAAATGACCATTAAATAACGATATGTTGTCGATATGTCATTGGCTTACCATCGATAATCGATGAGTATTGCTCTTTGGAAATTATGATAGTGTATTAAAATACCATCAGCAATCCGTCGAAAATCGGTAGCATCAGAAAAAAAAATAATAATATGCTTCTTCAACACTATAATTTTTGCACCTGCAATCCTTAATATATAATTTTCACATAGGACATTGTACTAATCCAAATACTTATTAATCAATATCATAATATTAATTCATATAGATACTATAAACAAAAATCAAAGAAAATCATTGCATTAAACCAACCAAATGAACATTTGTACACAAAAAAAAATCGTTTCATTAAATTGTTCTAAGTAACCACGAAGGAAAAATAAGTCTGTATTCCTCATCTATTCTCTCTTTATCATCCTTGTTAAAATCATCCTCATATGTACTCATTCCTCTTTGTCGTGCATGACAAAATATCACGTGTTTGCCTTCATCTTTAGTTCCATCTCCGATTTTATTTGGACTAGCTAGGTGGAGATCTGGGCAACAACCTTGTCAGCAATTCTAACCTTAATATCAACAGTAAGCCTGTTAGCTTGCCTATGATGCTCTTCCTCCTAGGCAGTAGAGGTCAATGCATCAGATGAGCAGGAGGGACTAGCGTTGTAGGCTAACGCCTAAGACTCTTAAGTAGTAGTCCCTACTCATTTTCTTTCCTTCAACAACCTCCCTCCAAAGGTCAAAGTCAAACAGATCATGATCTGTGATCCTAATACCACCCGACTCCTAGGATCAACTCTCCTTCATCCTCTGAAAGGTCTTTGCAAAAAAAAAAAGAAGAAAAAAAGAAAGAAAAAAGAAGAAAAAACATGATTAACGAAAGTTATAAGCTAGAAAAACCTCAATAGTAATTTGAATCGTATATTGATTAATCTGGTGAATTACTTGGGTCGCATGTGACCAGTTGTTCACCCAGCCTGGTCCAACATCCACTTATGAGAGCCCGCGTGTAACTCGACATCAAATGGATCCCGTTGAAATGCAATAGACTATTAGAGCAATGAAATAATTAATGCACAATAAAATTTAATGTAGAAATTTATTCTTACCAATGTCCCCTTATGCTTTGTATGTAGCATGGCCCCACTAGTGTGTTTGGAGGCCCCCATGCCTCCACAATCAGAGCGACAATTCTGTTTCAGTTGCTCCCTCTTATTCTGGTATTCAAGAGAACCACATGACCTATAAGTGAGGCAAAATCATCAGTGTCGAGCCATAAAGGGCATTGAAGTGTCTTTTATAGGACAGTCACTCTCCTTACACTTGAAGGTGTGTCGGATGTGGGTCTCCTCCTCAGGTGGTCAGGACCACTATTTCTGTAAAATGAAACATAAAAGTTAGATTAATAAGTAAAAATATATAACTGAATATTAATATGTTCGGTATATACCTTGAACCCTTGAAGCCACATATCCCAAACTAGGATTAGAACCGTCATATATGATAAGTAGAGATGATCAAACTTGCTCCGAATAATGTTTCAGAATAATATGGATAGCCTGTGTAGAGGGAAAAAAACTAGAAACAACATATCATTAGTAATCTATTAAATAAAAAAATAAATGATAAATGTTAATAACTAAAAAAATATAAGTGTTCCTCATTGCCCGCAGCTGAAAATTGCTACATGTTGTGCTCAAACTGGATGGCACATCGGGAGCAGCTAATGGCGGTGTGGGCGTGGTAGTTGTAGATGGTGGCAGTGCATGTGTGTTAGCATAGCTGGTGGTGGTTCAAGTGTGGTAGTCATAGGTGCTGGCAGTGCAGTTGTGTTAGTCGCAGATGCTGATAGAGCTGGTGTGGTAGCAGTGGGGGTGTCTACCAGTGTTTGTGGTGCAAGTTTTAGTGATGTTGGTATGGTGGAAGTGCCCGCATCCTCGACACCACTTCCATGGCCTCGTCGGTTGCTGACCTTTTTTCCTTTTATATTGATCAAAGGTATCACATCCCCTGATAAGAGAAAGACTAACCCTCCCTCTAGAAGTCATATGCAATAAGGAAAGAAAAATTATTTAGTGCAAGTAAACATAAATTGAAATAGTAAAGTGCTATCTATAGAATACTGCAACTAAAAATACAAAAGGAAGCGGTAAAAAAGGAAAATGTAAAGTGCATGCAATCTATAGAGTACAAAAACCAAAATACATAAAAAATGCAGTAAATATGAAGAAAAAATATAAAGTACAATATACAAACTACTGAAGCTGAAAAAATAAAATTACACAGTTAGATTACTTTATTGTTCTTAGTTAACATCCTCTTTTGAAGAACTGGTAGAGGATGATGAAGGTAAGAGTTTGTCGTCCAAAGCATCGTCAGAGTTATACTTGTTGATACCAACTTTTTTTCGTGTTCACCACTAACATCTTCTAAGTTAAGCTCTTTATGGATTAGATCAACTAGAATGCATAAATATATCATTTCTATTTCTTGATGTGTGATTTTAATTATATTTTGAACATCAAGTCACTCTAGGTTTACCTATCATTACTACTACCCAGTCAACTTTATCTCTTGTTCCTTGAAGATATGGAAGATAATATACCTGAATTATTTGTTTTTCTATATTGAAAATACCAATTTCGTATAGCTTCTATTTACTTTTACTTAAATGATAATATAAGGTTGATTTACCCTTGTTACACGACTAAAAACGGGATCAAACCAATCACAGTTGAAAATAAATACACTCCTTCCAATGCAACCATCATAAGATAGTTCAATAACTTCTTCGAGAATCCTATAATAATCTATCTTATCATTCAATTTATTATTTGCTTTCACAGAAAAGCTGTCATTACAAGTATTTTTCCTTTTTGATCAGAATCTTGTATAAAACCTATAACTATTCGAATCGTAATTTTGTCAAAATCTCACGATGCCCATGGGTTCTCAAGTAAGATCTATCAAGCCTTGAACCATTAAACTATTTTTCTAATCATGAATCTATTAATTCATAAAAAAAACGTGTCAATGAACATACCTAAAAATATACAAATGATATGAGGAGTAATTTTGCCAAATTCTAATTTATATGCGTTGCAAACCACTATGAAAACTTGTTCGCTATCTCCAGACTAACGACCTTGGCTTTGATCCTGATTTTTTAAATGCAACAATATAACAACGTCTTTGATTATATTTTTCACTTATATTTACTTTCTTTGCAACAATACCAAAAACTTGATCCTGAAAAAAATAAGAATTTAACTTTTCAATTTATATATATTGGGATACTACACAAGTATATATATCATTATCAAGTAATATAGGACTTTTTGATTAATCCTCGATCATGCAATTTTAAATAACGAACTTTTTATTTCAAAAAGATAATTACTTAAACTATAGATATTTTTTTTATAGTAAGTAAAATTCAATTCTTTTTGGTATTTTGATATTTTCACAAAACAATAAAAACTTCTAAAGATAACTTGAGTTTATGTAAAAGAAAAGCACTGAATATGAAATATATTTCTCCTTATCATAAATCATTAATAAGTATAGGAATTCTGTTGTGGAAGTATGTAAATGTGTTGTGCTAAATAAGAGCAATATTATTCTTTACCCTTATTAGAGATGTTATAACGAACACTGGCTAATTTAAAGTTTGAATAGTTCTAAAGACCGGCTAGGCAGAGAAAATACCGAATCTCACTCTAGAGTTCCCTCGATTCCCTCCATCTGGGGCTAACATCTCGTATCAGAACCTAAAATAATAAACAAAGTTGAGGGCTTTAGCCTGTCACTCTAAAGTCCCCTAACTCTACACCATTCAAAGATTATTTCCATATTTATTTGCACTCAATAATATGAACTACATTCTCATTCATACAACCTCATGTGATTCTTTCCAATTGTTGACTGAGACAGACACGGTTCTTACATGTTCTCACAACAAATTTTAACATCTAGATGGGCCAGATCAAGAATTAAATGGAATTAAATCATAAAAAAATATTCAAATATTAAAGATTAATACTCTCCACAACTTCCATTCAACACCTTAATTACTTATCATTTTAAGGAGAAAGATAAAGAAAACTACTCAGAATCTATGGAGAAAACAAAACCACACTTTTGTATAAAAGTAGAAATCATTGTCAAACCAACAAGAAGTTTTGATTAAAACCAAAAGTAATTTAAAAACAAAGATAAAAACTTATCTCAAATCTTCCAACAAACTCTTAAAGTTCCTTTGAATCTCTTCTCTCTTACAACACTCTTAACTCTCACAATAAAACTAAAAACAAAAAGGATAAAGTAAATTTGTGGTGCCTGAAAATCTCTCCAAAAGAACTTCTTAGGACTCCCCCTTTTCAAGGACACTTCTAAAAGTCTCAACTTTCTTCTTTTATAATTTCCAAAGAGGTGCTTTGGTCACTCTTCAAAATGTGTCCAAATTCGATGCATTTCCCAAGGGAAGCCTCCTTTCACAAGTCTTTTAACCATATTTTCGTTTCTAGTGGTCAAAACCACCCTATTTAGCCAATAGGTGCCTCAAATGTCCCTTCAAAATTTGGTAAAATGAATTAAACCGTCAAATAACTACCTCTGGCGCTTAAGCGCGGTTCCTCTAGCGCTTAAGCACGACCTTCTCTGTTTCACCGACGCTTAGCCGCCAAAACACTTTTGCACCGTTTTTGCATTTTTGCTCCAAATTTGATCCTTTTTCACTCCTTTTAGGATTTTTCACCTTTTTTACTTGTACCTGAAAGAAAAACACACAAATACCTTCCATTAAAATGCAATATCTAAAAAATAGGTATAAAAATATGTCTAAAAATACAATATATTTTAGGTGTATCAGACTTCAATTAAATTTAATGAATCCATAAATAAACTATTCACACATTTAGAAATTTATGAATTAGCACATCATACTATTTTAACACAAAAGGGTGAACAACTACTAATAGAAAATGACTTCCTCGATAAAGGTTGAACTTCATTGTAGTTGAGAAAAGCATAAAGTATCGCTGCTCAAAGTTCCTTATCACTAAGATAACATGATGTGCTTGTCCCCAATATTTCACCTAATTGCTGAAATACAGAAATTATCCAGGAAGGTGCCACACCCAATGACTCTTTTATGGATTCTTTTTGCCCAAAATAGTAGGAGCAGAAGGTTATAGTCTTCTGCATTAAATATGTCTCACATATTGATCCTTCTTATGCCTTCTCCTCTCTTCTAGCGATCCTCTATAGTCTTTCTCTCCACCAAGTCCCTCCTCCTCCTTTATATTTTACTTAGTTTGTTTTTAAGTTCAAGTAAATTAACCTAGATAACCAAGGAATAGACTTGAGTTTGCGTCTGACTAAGGTCAACCTGAACCCATCTTTAACTAAACCCTAATCTGACCTGACCTAAACCTAATTTGACCTAACCTAAACCCTAACCTGAACTGACCCAACCTTAACTCGACATGACCTAAAACTGGCTTCAAACCCATGTCCAAGCCAAGTCCAACCCAGGTCCAAACAAGATCCAACTCAAGTTAACTCAGGTTTAACCCAGGGCCAACCCAGGCCAATCCATGTCTAACAGCGATTCGACCCAGGCCACCCCAGGTCCAACCCAAGCCCAACCCAGGCCCAACCCATCTCCAACACAAGTTCAACCTAAGACCAACCTAAGCCCAACCCAGACCCAACCCATGTCCAATTGAGACTCAACCCAGGCCCAACCCAAGTCTAGCCCAAGGCTAACTCAAGTCCAACCCAAATTCAACCAAGGTCTAGCCTAGGTCAAATCCAAATAAAACCCAACCAAACTTAAATTGCACCAAACTTAATTTGAGCCTACCTCATCTGAACCCTAATTAACCTTAGCTCACCCCCATCCTAAGTCTATTACAAGCTAAATTGTAGTTATGTTTTCATGTGTAGTATTCCATGTATGGTGTATTAAAAGTCATGTTCCATGTGTAGTAATTCATATTCCATGTTTTCATATATCATGTTTGGTTCTATTTATAAGATAGATAAACAAAAATAAAATAAAATTAGATAAAGAAAAAGAATAAGGGGAACCTCTCACATGTTGTTTTTCCCCATAAACATTTAACAAGTCACCCAAAACTTAGGGATAAAACCAAACAGACAATGCCAACCTAAAAAAGATAATTGAAAAAAATTAAACTTATGAGAATTTTGATTTTCATCTCAACTGACAAACCTAAGAATTAAAACAAATCAAGGATGCTATTTCCAATATCTAAGTTAGTCCACATACTTGAATTCCTTATAGTGTCTACATGTATTGCAAACTTAGTGTTTCACTTCCATCTATAAATCTTTTTCTGCCAACTTTGTCCTTTAACTTAGTACTTGTATTTTAAGTTCAAATCTCCAAGCTCTACCTCTCAAACCAAACTCTTATGAACTCATTTAACTTGTTACCAAACTCTTCAATCACTACCAAAAGTTATATCCTTTAGGTAAACCTTCCTCCCTGGACGACTAAATCCCATTTTCAGTTTTTTTTCATGACGTACTATCATTGAATTGTAAGTCCCATTTCTTTGAACTTTGTTCTTCCAAAACTCTAAACTCGAATCTTTACTTTACCTTCAAAATCTCAATTTTAAATGTCCAACCATCCAATCATGGATAACAAAGGTCATTCTGTTAATCAAGAGTTTTCTCTAGGGCTCACTGCTCTGAAGATGTAATTAATTATGAGGGCTTGCTCTTGTAGAAAATCCGGCACTAAAACAAAAATAAGCCTAACTTTACACTTGTAGCAGGGTAACAAATCATAGTTTCGTAGAACCACAAATATTTTCATCATCTAAATGATTAGACTCATTTAAAGATAGTTATCCCCCGCCTTGGGGTGATACTTTATCCTTTAAATATTTTACTTGGTCATTTAGATAAAAGTCTTCCAAAAGTTCTATGGTGTAGGACCCAAAAATCCCCCACCAATATATCAAGTTCAAGTGGTTCAAAGAAAAAAATTCATAATGGATTGAAACCCAAGTTTATTAATGATAATGTAAATAAATTTATACATAAAGATTGGTTGTGTTTTAAACCTATTTAAACATCAAGAAGAAATGCTTTGAGAAGCTCACAGTAGTCTGTATTGTATTCAGTTTGGGAGTTTAAAAATATGCTAAGACCTTAAGAGCATTTTTGGTGATTTGATAGGAAGAATGATGTTGTGAATCTTATAGTTAAATGTTTGACTTATTAGATGATCAAAATAAAATAAAAAAGGCTTGGTGGTTAGTTCAACCTCATTTAGTCCCAATATAAAAATGCAAAAAAGTTAAGGGATTTTTTAGTTATCTTACTGCTGCGATTCAAATTTGTGATGTTTTCTTGCTACTTAAATATCATATTTTATTTCCTATTTATCATCATTTTATGTTTGTGGAAGACATTTTGGTGATATCTTAGAGGTTATAGTGTTGATTGCACGTTAAAAAGCTAAAGCACGAGGTGGAAAAAAATTATGGAAGGGTGACCGAGGTAAACTTGTTAGACCTTAGCATAGTTCACCGACCTTTGACATAATTAAGTCAAGCATAGGCTTAGCTATACCATCGATAGTTGAATGCTTATTTTGGCAATGTTTTCCATGAATAAAGGGGTTTTCTATATAAGGAGTGCTTGGACATGACCTTTGGGGTTGGCTTGCAGGTTAGAGGCTTTCTATAGGTAGTATTAGAATTTCTTTGTCAAGCACTATGGTTTCCCTTCCTCTTTCTTTGGGAAGAAACTTATAGGGCTATTTTTTTCTTTGAGTTTGGAGACTTTGTTTATGAGAGAGATAGAGAGGTTGAGGGCTATGTATAAGGGAGATCATGAAGTGTTTTCATTGTACGGTGGGGATTGGTGTATTGCAGAGAACACTTGGCTTGGATGTAAGTTTGTGTGCTCTTTCATTTGCTTCTTCAATATGTTTAGTAAAAATTTCTATGCTTTTCTACCTAATGTCACCTAGCTGATATTCTTTCATGCTCCTCTGATGTAGCAATAGTGTTGTTCTCGTTATTTTCACCATGATTTTTTTCCCATAATCATTTTCCTTGCTTTCAAATTTCATATGTTGAAGTATTAACGTTTTGATCATAGTTTAGTAATATTCAGCCAATTAGCAAGTTAGAATTCCATGTGGCCTAGGACTTCTAATTATCGTTTGGTGGAATAAATGGGTTAATAGATAATAGCATAATGGCACTACGTGAAACCCATAATTTAGCATTAAACTTTGTGTCGACAAAAAATTAACGTCAGATTTACGCCCATTTTTCATAGAGCGTAGTTACGTGGTCGAATATATTCAATATTAAGAGGCTTGGGTAGGGTTTGCGTCGACTAGTATTGAAATTTTCTTACATTAATACTCTAATATCTTTCCCATCGAGCTGAAGGTCCAATTCACTCGAATTTTTTGTCCCTTCTCCTTCTTCCATAGCAGGCCAACCCTATCGACGCTCCTCCCTCTCCAATGCGTGGTTATGAAATATCTGGCCAATTCCCACCGGTGATTTCACAGCACAGGTGCGAAGTCCTCATATAAATTGCCTAGGTATTTTTTTTTCTTTTTTGAGTTTTTTGTTTCATGTGATTTTTGGATTGTACATCTATACTGTTGAGAAAATTAGGGCGAAGAAAAATAGTAACGACACAAATCTAGAAGAACTCAGAGATTTAACGAGGTTCGGCAAAGATGCCTACGTCCTCGGGAGCAGAGCGGCGAGTTCCTTTCAATATTCAGAAAAGAGGTTACAGAATTTAGGGATTCCTCCTGGGGTTACTAACATGTCTATTTATAACCCCAGGAGTAAACCTATGCACAATATGTAATTACATCATTACCCCTGTACAAAACCGCGGGGCTTTGCCCCCGCACCCCAACCCACGTAACTTCCCAATTTAGACAGATTCTTCCGCTCCGCTCCGCTTCGATCCAGCGTCTGTCCCGATATGGTATATGAGCCATACTATAACAAATCTCCACCTTGGCGAATATCCATCTCCTTAGGAGAAAAATACCTGGGAGTTACACCTGCACCACTGTGGGTTGGGCCACCATGCTTCTCTAGCAACTGCAAACATTCAACAAGTCCAAGCAATGCAAGAACTTGTTGATAGTAACTGGCTTGGTCAACATATCAGCTGCATTCTCATCAGTATGAACCTTCTGCAACAGTATCTCCCCAGAAGNGGTTATATTGCGCCAGAGGGAGACATACAAGTTATCTTTTTTAAACATTAGAATAAGTTCAAATTTTATCTTGATATTTTTTGTAAGTAATAGTTTTATTTTAGGTTCTTACCTTCCAGACCACCCATAACATGCATTATGGAGATCATCTGGAGCAGGTATGATCATGTCTATCTATCCTGAAAGAAGATCCTGATTGTGAGTCATGATATGTGGTTCCGAGAGTTTGAGGTTTAATCACTTAATTTGAATTAGAATATTAATTTAAACTTTTTTATACTAATCAACCTTGCATAATTTCTAATTTTGTAGAGATCCTTCTACTAGTTATTTAAGCATTACCAACAGATCTATCACATTTTTTAGGTTTGTGTCAGACATCGATTGGGCAATATGTTCATCATAGTATGGAAGAAAGGGGAGAGGCTCATCGGGTGAGTGAGGATGTTTGGGTTGATTAGAACAGAGCATGGGCCTCTCTGGATTATCAGAGAAAGAAGCAGACCAATCAATAGAACATAATGACAAAGGGAGCTAGAGAGGCCGCACTCAACATTGGAGGCTAGACCCCCCACATAGAGCACTTTAAGTGACTTAAGATTATCTCAAAATTTATAAACCTAAAGATTTATGTAATAATGCGATACTTATTATTATCTTATGTACAAAAGTCAAGCAGCTTGACCGTGAGCCATCCACTACATAGTTGCATGTCCTGACACATCGGCGTCTGGGCACATAACAATGGGTCTCCAACCACTCTTGTCGGGTCAATGCAAGTAAAAAAAAATTATTTTGTGATTTTTTGTGGTTATTAAGATTTTAAAAAGACAATTGATCTTTGATTTTAATTATACAGAAGTATGAGCGGCAGAGGGAATGCGAATTAGACCTCAACATCTGCCAACAACAGTGATAAACAGTCTACTACTATTCAGTCCAATTTTGAGCTATAGACACAGACGATGGGGATGGGTAGGGTGTACGACCTACGAGCGAAGGAAACTACATTTGGTTTGAGTGCACTCCTGTTGCTGTGGGTGTCCATAGCTTGCTGCACGCTTAGCATAACAAGCTTGCCAAGTACGTCAGTGCCATAAATAAAGAGCCCTAACAGGTGCGTGAAAGTCAGCAGTTGGTTATAAATGTTCTAGCACACTTGACAGAGAGTTTAGATCATCGGGGCAAGTGGCATATGAGTGTTCTCAACGAGGAGGAGGACGAGGAGGTTGAGGAATAAGATTAAGATTTTCATTATGTATTTTAGGATGCCCTCTGCCATAGGGCTTGATGTTTTTTTCATTTATGTTTATGTGAATGTTCATTATATGTAGTTATGAACTTTGAACGTTTAGAACTGTATTTGTTTAATCAAGTTTGTTATCACTATTTACACTTGTTGGTAATTTATTTTTTTAATTGTGATGATGAATAGGTAAGTTATTATGAGGCTCGTATTTGTCATGTGTAGGAATGCGAAAATCCAGTCATTATTTGTATCTTTTTTTCTCACAGGTTTGCACAGAATAGTGTTAGAAAATTAGAAGCAAACCTGCAATTACCTGATCGATATTTGGGGATGCAACTTCGACACAAAAAAAAATTGTGATGGGCTTGTGTCGGCAAAATTTTGTATCAACCTGTGGCGGACGCAAAAACCAACGCTAATGTTATGTTGGTCAGTTGTTCGATAAAAAATTGTAATGACGGAAACTATAGATGCTAAATCCGACCCAAAAATTGACACTAATAAATTTACTGGCCTCCAATTAAACAACAGTTTTTTCCGACACAAATTTGATGTTAATCATTATTAGCATCATATTTATCATTGATTAGCTTCAAAATTTTCTGATGCTAATCAACATAACTCCTATAGTGTGGAATAAACATATTGCTATTAAGAAATTGCAACCAAGAGAGCGAGCTAGAGGATTCCTGGAAAATGTCCCCACTTAATTCTAAAAAAGTTTCTATTATTTCTTATGAACAAGACCTATGCTATGGAGGATTTTTCCAAATTGTCAACTGTCACAGAGGAAAACTCATAGGAAAAATATTGAGAGATCACTATAGCAGTGTCGCAGAAGCATGAGCCACATTACCTTTGAAAATTGTGTTGTTTATTTTATTTATACTTTAGAATTGTAGAACATTTGTCCCTTGCAAGCTAAAACTTTTAAACTGAACTTATTGGTGTGGTAAACTAGAATTTAGCCTATTAGAAAAACTGATGTGTTTTCTTGTAGAATCATATCCATACTCTTATTTTATATATTACTTAATCGACATGTATACTTTGTGATTGATTAATTCACAAAAATGTTGACATCACTTAACAAGCTAAAAATAAAATTATAATGCAATTGGGAAGTAGTTGATAAATTAAAAAAGACGGCCCATTACCAACTAATCAAGTAAAGTTTTCTAATAAAGAAGATAGCAAATACCAATGTGGATAATATTATTCGATTTTATGGCATAGCAATTATAACAATATATAATCAAGACTACAATTTAATACTAGGTTTAAGAACAAACTGCACGAAGATTTGAGTATGAGATTAGATTTCATCATTGTATATAACCCCCAAATATTTGGTTGATCATAATGTATTGTTTAAACATTAGAAGATTTTTTTGTGAAAGATACCCATAAAGATTATATTTCACTTGTAGTTTGCTTATAATAATAATAATTTTTAAGCTAGTATTGACATGCCATCACATAAGGATAGTTATATAAGGAAATTTGGATCTCCTTGATGTTAATTAGAAATTTGAGAAGGGAAATTTTTAGGATCTTAAATCTAATTATAGTGCATAATCACCTAATTAAAGAATAAAATTATTCATTTTAAGAGTATCAAAGAAGATAACTTAATCATAAGCACATAACATTTAATGTCAAAGATCAAGTCTTTCTTAACTTATACATGGAATTAGATGACTCAACAAGAGAGCAAGCTTCAAACATATCTCATTAGATATTTTGAGGAAATTGAGAGTTGGTAATTTTTTTTACCAGTAGGCACTTCCTCCAAAACTTACAATGCCTTCCAAGTTTTTCTTTGATAACGTTATATGAATGATGATTTTTATATCATTTGGTTCAGTCCATCATTTACTCAATAAATTCAAAGTTATGAAGATTAATAAAAGTGTATTTAGGATGTTTAGATTTGGTAGCTTCATCATTGATCAATTCAATTATCACTGTACTATAAAAAAATTAGTTAGAATGAGACACAAGCTAAGAAAATGAAAAAGAGATAACATGAAGTGCTACTAGTTACTTTAGAAGTAAGGTATGAAATTGAGTACAAAATTTTTTTTAATGAGTTTTTTATATAATGAATCAAATAGGCTTAAATCCCTACATTATGCCTAACCTCATCATAAAACTCATGCCAACATTTTATATGCATATCATGCAAAACCTTCATTAATCCACCATCAACATACATTAAGATATGTCATCTAATGAAACAAGTAGGTTAACATACATTAGCTTAGTGAAATAAACATATTATCATAAGGAAATTGCAACCAATAGGGGCTAGAGGATTCCTGGGAAACGCTTCATGATTATGCCCCACTTAACATTAATAAAGCTTTCGACATTTCTTATGACCTAGACATAAAAGAAGGAGGATTTATCCATAGTTGTCAACTACCATAAAATATCACAGGAAAAAAAAATTGAAATATTACTAGACCAGTGTCATAGGAGTACGAGCTTAACCTCTGAAAAGGCTCAAAATTTGTGTTGTTTCTAATTTCTACTTTAGGATTGTAGAACATTTGTCCCTAGCAATTATGAACCTTCAAACT
>JXCR01106260.1:0-10914 GCA_002079205.1 Phalaenopsis hybrid cultivar
TGTATTTACATTCAGAGCCTGAATTTCAAATGTACTACTATGTTTGTAAAGGCCCATAAAAAGCATGAAATAAAATGTCAACTCAAAACTAATTATGACTTGAAGAAGAAATATTAGTTTTGAATCTCTGTAAGGAACATGTCTTTGCCTTCCATCTACTAAATCAGCTAAAACCATTATTACATCCCTGCAAATCCAGCAAATGCTCATACAATCGTAATTATTAAAAAAAAAAAGTTATACGTACAAAGGAAAAGAAAAATAAATGCATCCTACATGTAGCATACCCAAGTGTTGATAAGGATTTATTAATGTTTGAAGCCTCTTTTAGAACCTGGTGTTTTTTGCCTATTTAACAAATATAAAATGAATCAAAACAAAGTTACTAGATAATTCTTCATAAATAAAAAGAAAAACATATCAAGAAAGTAGCTTTTAGATCCTGCAAGTTCACTTGGTTAGTAATACTTCACCTTACGGATTTAATACTTCATCAAATTAAGAAGTTCATTTATGATTCAAAATTTTTCTTATGAGATGACTCTTATTTATATAAACAATGCGATGACTTAATTATTTGAAGATATGTACCACTAGAAGAAACTCAAGAAATTGTTCAAAAATGTCATAAATCAAACTTTGGGGAACATTATGGAGTGGATAAAACTGCATTTAACATTTTACAATCTTGATTTTATTAGCCAGCTTTATTTAGAGGTGTTAATAATTATATAAAAATATGTGATCGATGTCAGAGAGTATGCAGTATTTCTAAAAGAGATGAAATACCCCTAAATTTTACACTTGAGGTTGAAATCTTTGATGTTCGGTGTTGAAATCTTTGATGTTTGGTGATTAGATTTCATGGGACCATTTGTACCATCTTTTGGAAAAATTTATATTTTAATAGCCGTGGATTATGTTTTTAAATGGATTGAGGCAATTGTTTTTCCTCGTTGCGATGCTAAAAGTATAGAAAAATTTTTAAGAAAGAATATTTTCACAAGATTTGGAATGCCATGAGTTATCATTACAGATGGGGGAAGTCATTTTAGAAATAGAATGATAGAAACATTAACTCAAAAATTTGGGATTAAACATTGAATTACCACAACTTATCACCCTCAAATCAGTGGTTTACCAGAAGTATCAAATCGATAAATTAAAAGAATATTAGAAAAAATGGTAAATCATAAAAGGACGGATTGGTTTGCTAGACTTGATAATGCTTTATGGGTCTATAGGATTGCTTATAAAACACCTATAGGAATTGAACTATATAGACTCATATACGAAAAAGTTTATCGCTTGCTAGTTGAGTTGGAACAAAAAAGTTACTAAGCAATTAAAGAGTTTAATTATAATTTGAAAGATGCTGGAGATAAGTAATTACTGCAATAAAATGAGCTTGATGAATTGATAAATGAAGCTTATGAGAATGCCAAAATTTATAAAGAGAAAACAAAATTTAGGCATGATCAGAAAATTCTGAAAAAGCATTTTCAGCCTGGGTAAGAACTATTGCTTTATAATTCGAGATTGAAATTATTTCCAGAAAAATTTAAATTCAGGTGGTCATGACCATTTATTGTGGTAAAAGTATATCCATATGAAGAAGTTGATATTTAAGATCCAAAAATTGAGAGAGTGATTAAGGTAAATGGACACATATTAAAAGCTTACATGAGTGAAGAGGATCCTGCATTTGAAGAGATCCTAATTTTGGGTCAGACATAAGTAAAATAATGGTTATGCTGGCTGATGACGTTAAGCCAAGCGCTTTGTGGGAGTCAACCCATTGTTATCAATGTGATTTAAATTTGAATTATTGTGATAAATTATACATGGTGATTATGAGTCTTATACGATTTTGTTGGCACAAAATATTATTATATTAAAGGACTTGAAGGGTGGAAGAAAGAAATTTGAGAGTTGAGTATGTCGGCTTGGCGCTACAGCACCAGATCAGGAACTATAGCACCACAGTTCGAATAACTCCTCTAAAACACAAAAAAATTGGTTTCTCTTCTTCTTCCTCTATATAAAATCGCCTAGGACGGGATTTGAAGTGTCCCTTTGACATTCCTAAGTATTTTAAAGAGATTTGAGAGTGAAAATTTCATTTAATAGATCATGGAGAGCAATGCCGATGGGAGATTTCAAGAAAAGAAGTTGGTGCATAAGGATGTTCAAGTATATTTCAATGGATACCTCACAGTGAGTTTGGAGCGCCTCATGAAAAAACTTGAGAAGATTGAAGGTGAGATTTCCCTTCTGCATTCAAAGGTTGAAAAGTTGTCCCATCATTACAAGCATATAGATTAGCAGTTGAAACTGCAATGCAATAATTTTAGCGTGCTTCCAAGATAGTCAAATGACTATATATAGCACCAAAAAGTGGATCGATGATAAGTTTGCTAAGGAATTTCCTCGTGCTTCTTTCTACCATTGCTACAATCAAAATTGCTTTGTGAGCGGAATGGAGAATATCACCACTGATCAGAAGTGGTCCTAAAGGTTATTTTTATATGGATATTTCTATTTTATATGTTAGTAATTTCATGTGTTGTGTCTACAGTATTCGTTTCCAGACTTAGTGTGGTTTATATTATCGTTGTTGTATGAACATCTAAGTGATGTCTTTGTGTTTGTTTTGTTTGTATTGAACTTATTATTAATGTAAGAAAATGTTATGTTGTGTTGTGAAAAAGTGACTTTATGTAATCGAATTAGAATATGTGAATTTGAAATTTTAGATTGGCAATGAACTCAATAATTATAAAATTGACCATTAAAATTTGAAAAATAGCCTTGTTGTATCCTAGATTTTCTATTTCCTTTTCAAATATAATTTTTTTTTGAAATCTAGATGAGTATGAACGGTGTCATAGTGCCACCTCTTGGCACTATAACACTATTTTGGAGCTATAACACTATTCCTCAGGCTATGCAGCGCCACTAACCGACGTTATAGCGCCGAATTAACCCGTGAGTCATTTTAAGTGCTTGGACCCACGAATTTTGCCATTTTTACCCTTGGTTCGTCTCCTTCCTCCATTTTTTGCTTTTTTTTCTCCCCTAGGGTTTCAATTTCTGCTTGATTGGCTTGGAGATAGGCTTCCAAACTTGAGATTCCTTCATCTCTGGGTAAGATCTTCTCCCTAATTTTGAAAAATTTTGATTTGACAATGAATTTCACCCACATTATGGATTAGGCTGAAAATTAGAAGATTTGTTGAAAATAATGTGAAATCCATTGTTGAATGATTATTTATGTTTAGACTGTATTTTAGGAGCCTTCTGAAGTTGAGTTTGTGATTTTTAGAATTTATCTTAAAAATTTTTAGATTACACATGGTTCCTAAAATGAAGAGAGACAAGGAAAATGCAACTTTTGATTTTGATAAGTTTGTCGGTGCAAGGGCATGGGACATATATGCTGATAAGCAATTAAAGGAAGTGATTGCATAACACAGTTTTGTACGTTCTGACAAAACTATTGAGTTCTTGATTGTGGAGCGACATTGGGAACACTTTTGTTATTTCACTGTCGTATGTATGATTTATGTTGTTCAAGAATTTTATGCCAACTTGCCAAATGAATCAGATGATTTGGTTTATGTGTATGGGCAATACCTAGATATTAGTTTTGTTCGGATTAACCACATATGCAAACTGCACAGTGTTCCTACCTGCTTCTTTTTTGTGTTCCATCCTACTGATGAACAATTAGATGAGATTATGGGATTTTTTTTCCGATGGAAATGAAGTTTGGAAGATTAAGAATGGGCGACGGGTGACTTTTTTTTTTCAAAACTTAATGTTCATTCTCAAGCCTGCACTATTTCATCTCTGGTAAATTACTGCCTACCAACCATTTTAGTCAGGTAACTCGTGAGAGAGCCACTTTAAATTATTATATTCAGATGAAGAATCCTATTGGCATTGGCTCCCTCATTTATACCAACATGCTTGTTTCCTCAGTAGGAGGAACTACAAAAGGTTTGGGATACCCTTCTCTTATTACTACTCTGTATAATGGATCTAAGTAGGGGGAGTTAGTGTACAAGCGATTGTCTTAGCTAGGTTCTGTCTCGTCTGAGGCAGCAACTAATGGATTTATTAAATACTTCCTCTCCATTTGATAAGTTATAATTGGGTGGATTTGAATATGTAATGGTTAATATTTTAATTGAAATGAAATTTTTTTATTTTTGCATTTCTTAATGTGTGTTTGATTTGAATTCATTTTCGCGGTTCCAAACCCTAAAATAACTTTTATGCCCTTGCACTATTTTGAATTTTTCCTTGTATTATAAGTAATTTTAATGGGCTCGTCAAAACCCTACTTTGTTGTTTCTTTCTCCGAGTGATACATCTCTCCCCTTAGTGTTCGTATTTTTCCTCTTTTACTTTATTTGTCAGCCATGGCTTCCATGTATTCTTCTGAGCTCTTTGGTATGAACCGCTCTAGTGTAGCATCCATGTTCACTGCAAATCAAATAGAAATCCTCCAAAGGTTGATTGTATTTAGGGATAGTGTAATTTTGTGGCTGGCAGACAAAATCTATAGAGTGTTTTGCACATTTGAGGAGAGTTTAGTCATTTGTGGACCAATTTAAATTTTGGTTGAGGTTGTCGCTCTGCCATGAGCTCTGATTCATTTTCAATCATTACAGCATCATCCCGGCTCAGGTGATGCCAAACTTAGTGGTTACCATTATGACGTTTATCATCTCCCTGCGACAATTGGAGCTTCCTTGTCCATTGAGCTTTTCTCCTCCATTTTTGGGTTCGATGTGGATATATATTTGTATGCAGTTTTCTTGTCAGGCCCAAAACTTCAAGTGGTTGGGGTCGAGAGTAAAATTAAGGACCGACAATCAATATTTGTAATCTTCTCGAACAAGAGAGATTCGGGGATCTTCATTTGGCCCATCTCGCAGGATGCGTCGAAATTGAAGGCCCTATTTGAGTATACAATAGCTTATGCTAAAATGATCGAGGATCAGATGTTGTTGATGTTCTAATATCTAGAAACAATGATAATCAACAGGACAACCTGTAGTTGTGGGAGAAGTTGGATGGCAGGGAGAGAGAGAGAGTACGAAGGTTGTTGCAGCTAGAACCATAAAAGAAAAATTGAAGGCAAAGATTCCCCAAGGGACAGAGGATCCTTCTTTGCAGCCATGGAAGCCATTAGGTAATTTTGGCACTAGTATATAGCTTTCCCCTCCTTCTTTCATATTTTTCCTTCTTGAACTTCTCTTGATTGTCTGTTTCATGAACAAGTGAGAAAACCTCAGGAAGATGCATGGAGATCTCACCCTGATCGCCCACTTCCGAGGATTCGAGTTCAGGAGGAGAGGAACCTCCAACAGGCAAGTTCATGGGAAAAAGAATAGTTAGGTATCCCCTTCATCGATCCTCGTGAGAGGGCTGCGACATGACAACATTCTCCAGTGCATGTAGCATCAGGTTCTGGAGATGAGGAGTAGGACATTCCCCAACAGAAAGGGAAAGAGTTGATCAGTGAGAGTTCTTTGCCACCCCCTCCTCTGTCATGGGTAGGACATTACCCAACAGAAAGAGAAAGGCTGCCATCACAACTTTGACAAAGAGGAATAAGGAGCTCGAGGAGAAAATGACCAAGTTGGCCACACAAGAAGACCACATTGGCGCATTATCCAAGCAAATACAAGTGGGGGTTGGCCATGCTGCCAAACACTTCACAAAGAGAGGGTTGGTGGAGCCCAAATGAACAAATATGGACCAATTGGCCACCCTCTTCACAGATTTGGATGAGGAAGGTGTTGAGGTCGGTTGTCCGAACGAAGATAGAGTTGGAGGCAACGATAGGCCCATAGCCACCTATGCTCCCTATAATTTCTTTCTTTTTCTTGTAATTTTTTAGTTTTCATAGAGAATTTGTTCTCCCCTGCCATGCATAGATTATGGGTCAACCATTTGTAAAAACTGTGTGCTTAGTTAAAAAGAAAAAACTGCATATGTTTATTTTTTTAAAGAAATGAAAAAAAAATTGCTTAGTTCTTGCTTTCTCCTCTTTCTTTCTTTTTATTATACCTTTTTTTTGTTGACTTCACCCTACCAGTTTTGGTAGCTCAATGTTTAAACATTGGGAGAACAAGAATTATATTTAACCATGAAGAAATGAAAAAAAATTTGCTTAGTTCTTGTTTTCTCCTCATTCTTTCTTTTTATTATACCTTTTGTTTTGTTGACTTCACCTTACCAGTTTTGGTAGCTCAATGTTTAAACATTGGGAGAACAAGAATTTTATTCAAATGTGAAGAAATTTTGAGTAATCCGGGATCCGGTCAGACAATCTTAGTCTCTCGACATGTCATTTTTGTTTTTAGGCTCAGTCGAGCGATCTTAGCGTTGTGGCTAGTCAATTTCATTTTTGGGCATTCTAGCTATCTTGGAGTCGCAACTGACCGTCTTCATATTTAGGCTCAACTAGGCGATCTTAACATCACGGTTGGCTGTCTTTTTATTTGGGCACAATCAAAAGATCTTGGCACTGCGGTTGACCTTCTTCAATTTTGGGCTCAACCATGTGATCTTGCTGTATGGATTGATTGTCTTTGTATTTAAGCTCAGTCGGGAGATCTTGGCGTCACGACTGTTTGTCATCATATTTGGGCCCAACTGGGTGATATTGGCGCTGCGACTGGCCGCCAAATGTTTCGGCAGTCTTTCAACTTTCTCAGTTCCCCGAGGGCCTTTCTTTGGGATCTTTAATTAGTAAAGTGTTCATTTGTTCTATATAGTTTTGAGAGAGTGGCATAACAATTTAGAACTACAAATAAGAGAGAATATATGATTTTCATTTAAGATTATTGATACAAAAGAGACGGTAGATTTAAGGGAAGAAACTTTTGAGGTTGTCCCCGATCCAAGTCTGGGGAACTTTATTTCCTGTGTAAGTCAGCCACCCCTTTCACGTGAACAACCCAACGAAAAGAATGAGAAATGGAGGTAATGAGTTAAGGTAAATAACTGACTTTAAAATGTAAATAAAATTTAGTCAATTATATTAATCATTTATTTTTATAAAATCAATAACATTAATAATTTTTATATATTATTATTTATCAATTTTATTGATATGACATATAGAATTTTATAAAAAAATTCATTTGGATCTTGTGGAACTAAAAAAAATGGGATATATTTTAAATTGATCAAAATTTTACCTATATTAGCTGAAGACTTGTTACAGTACTCTCCATATAATTTTTTTTCCATGAAATTCTGAATAATTACTAAAACATATATGAGATATTCTATCTCATTTCTTGTTCCTGTTTTTAAGTGGCTTCTTTTTTTGGCAGGTTCCTTCATTTTAATTTAATATAGAAAATGTATCTATTCCTCTATTTCTTAACATCATATGGGGACCGCTCCACATCTGGTCTAACTTTCAAACCTATTGTCCTCGTGCTATGGGATCAACCTTCTTCAGTACCAGATCTCCGGGAGCAAAAGCTTTCTCCCAGATATCTTGGTTGTAGTACCGAGCAGCTCTCCTCTTGACTTCCTCTTGTCGTATAGCTAATTTCACTCACTTTTTCTAACAGAGCAAGTGCAAGTCCTACTCCTTTGCTGTTTGCTTCCAACCATTCAGTTATATCTTCCATAATGAATGACGTAGCTATGAGGACCCTATAGATGTGGTGTTTGTACTATAACAACAACATGGCTTCCATTTAGTGCTAAAGCATGAACTGTGTTTGTCTGGTCGCAGTGGATAGATTTATCCGGATAACCCATAAAATGGATGAGAGTATATCCACCCACCTCCCCTTTACTCCTTTAACTTTCTTTCTCAACATATTGAGAATAATCTTATTGACTGCTTCCTCCTGGTCATTAGTCTAGGGGCGATGGGACGAGACTAATTTGAGACTTATTATCTGGCTTTTTAAAAAATCTCTAATCTTTTTATTCGTAAATTACATCCTATTATCCATGATGATAATCAATGATATGTCATAGTGATAGATTTGATCGGTCTATATTTAGTTCTAGATAACCTCCATAGTGATCCGAGCAAGAGCTTTAGCCTCAATTCACTTTGAAAAACAATCCAATGCTACTAAGAGGAAACAATGTTGTCGTTTGGAGGGTGGAAATGACCTAAGTATGTCCAATCCCCAAATGGTGAAAGACCACAGGTTAATGATGGGTTGAAGCTTATGGCCGATTGATGTTGTAGTGGAGCATATTTTTGACACTGTTCAACTCTTCTGGAGAATGTTTCAGTCTCTTTTAGCAGTGTATGTCAGAAATACCCCTGCACTAGATTTTGTGTGTTAATGTTTTCCTTCTGAGTGACTCACACACTCTTTGGAATGAATTTCTTGAAGAATGTCTTTCACCCAACTTTCCTTTATGCATCTCAGGTACAATGATGTTGTGGATTTACAAAAGAGTGTTCCATCTATCAGTTAGTATTGAAGCTTTGAATTTGAATCTCCTGGGATTTGTGACGTCTTTTACAATTTCTCCCATTTTTAAGTATTTGGCATAGAGATTTGTCCAGCTTTTGGTTTCTTCAGTTTCTACCGCCATTGCTTCTGGTTCCTCGATACCTGACCTGCTGAGTTTTTGCGGCGACCTGTTCCCCAGGAGAATGTATATAAACATTTAAACAGTTACCCAATTTTCTTCTCTGTCAGCATGTTTTAACTTGAAATGCATGAATTTATAGATCTTTTCCTTGGCCTTATTGAGTTTGTTGATCATCACTTCTTCTCTAGCCTCAAATTCCCCATTTATTTGATTTATAACCAACCAAGAGTTTGACTTTATAAGCAAGACGCAAGCCAGTGATTAGACTTCATATTTTGCTTAGTTGTTTGTTTCATTGAACTCTGCATCTACTGAGTGATACAAGTATTCTTCAAATGAGCTACTTAAATTCAACTCTAATCCCAATCTTAATTTGTTTGAGGCATCATCTACATACAAGGGCCGCTCTTGTTGATTGGTTGGTCCTTCTGCACTAGGCCTCTCCTGCTTTAAAAAATTTGTTTGAAAATTTGTGATCGTCTGCATCTTGATAGCCTTTCGGGGAATGTACGTGATGTTAAATTTTCATTTTCTTAGCTCTACCGCCCACTTGAGTAGTCGGTCAGAATGTTCCAACTAGGTAAGTACTAACTTCAACTGGTGATCCAAAATCATCCGGATGGGATGTGTTTGAAAGTAGGGTCGCAATATGTGAGCTGACACATTTAAAGCAAGGGTTAGTTTCTCTAAAATCTGGCACTTGAACTCCACTCCTTGGAGGATGCAGCTTGTGTAGTAGATCACAAATTACGTTCCAGACACTTCTTTTAACCAGCACTGAGGTGATTGCTCCAGCTCCCACACACAAACACAATGAGAGTTCTTTGTTTGGCGTTGTGCTTTGGAGAAATAATGGTGATGCTAAAGAGTCCTTTAGGTTCTACCAGGCCCATTGACACTCATTTGTCCAATCAAATCTTTTGACTACTCTGATTGTCTTAAAGAATGTTGCACACTTATCACCAAGATCAAAATGAACAGGCTGAGGCCTGCAATTCAGGCGATCAACTTTTGTATATCTTGGGTATTTCTGAGAGACGACATATTGATCAACACTTTAATTTTGTTCAAGTTGGTTTTTATGCCTTCAGAAGTCATAAAGTAAACTAGGTCTTGCTAGTTGAGGCTCCGAATTTGTATTTTAGAGGATTTAGCTTCATATTATATTTATTAAGAGTTTGTAATGTTTCTCTTAAATCTTTTATATGTTGTTCAGCCATCTGACTTTTCACAAAGACATTATCCACATAGACTTCAATTTTTTTCCTTTTTGATTAGCAAAAATTGCATGCATCAGGCACCAATACTTTGCCTCAGAGTTTTTAAGCACAAATGACATTGCACTATAATAGACATTGCCCCCAGTAGTTATGAAAGCAGTATTTTTAGTGTAAGTCGAGTGCATCTTTATTTGATGATATCCTGAGAGAGCATCTAAGTAGCTCATCATGAAATGACCCACACTTAAATCCACCAGAGCATCAATCCTTGGCAAGGGGTAGCAGTCCTTCAGGAAAGAAACATTCAATTTTGTGAAGTCATTCCCCACTTTCTATTAATCGAAACCCAGGTGGGGTATTGCACTTCCCACATGTAGTTTACTTCTTTTAGCTTCAGTATCTCTTCTCCGATGGGCTTGGATGGTGCTATCGCTGGTGATACTCATAGTCAAGTTTTGACAAGTGACATTGAATGGTATTCCTGACATCTTTGCAGTAGATCAAGCAAAGACATCTTGATGGTCCCGAAGTGTCCAGACCAGCAACTTCCTGTGTCATGTATCAACATTTTCACTTATTAATAAAGATTCACTGGGCTCATTATTGGCGACAACAACTTTTAGGGTTGTCTCACTGATCTCGAGACCCCCTTCTCTTCGGTTATACAGATCAAGCGGCTTCTGCTCCATGCTCCCTACCGCCCAAAGATAGTAGACCAGGTACTGCTTCAGATCTCCTTCGACAGGGATCACCTCTCTGCCTCCTCGAAACTTGGCTGCAGCGTGGTATGTAGATACTATGGCCTAGAAATGATTTAGCAGTAGCCATTCAAAGATTGAGTTGTAGATGACAGACAAGTCTACTATCAAGAAGTCCTCCTTCTGAGTGAATTTCTTCTCACGATCCCTTCAAGTAACTACAAGTGGCATAACTCCCATGACATCTTTCGTCTCTCTTTGAAAAGCCGTGTAGGGGGCCAACCGTTGCTGCCAGCTATTTGGTCTAAATAATAAGCTTATCGAACACTGATTTAATGTTGACCTCAATTTTGGTTGAGGTCTAGAAATTTCTTTAGTAACCTAGGTCTAGCCATAGG
>JXCR01106261.1:9450-20401 GCA_002079205.1 Phalaenopsis hybrid cultivar
GAGCCGAGCACAAACAATGATTTGTTCGTTCGTGTTAAACTAATTTTGACTCGAAATAATTAAATTATATATATAGATGAGTATTATTTTTAAATAATTTAATTTAATAGACTACAAGGCCACAAAAATTTATTATCAATTAATGTTATTAATTACAAAATATAATAAAAATATATTAAATACTACTTAAATGAATATTTTAATATAGATAATAAGATTTAAATCTTGCTCCTATCCTTCACATCTTAATGACTCATTGTTCACGAATAACTCATGTTCTGCTCGTTAAGCAAACGAGCCAATCAAAAATAAATTTTTTGGGCTCGATATATAAAAGAAACACAAACTATGATATTTTTTAATAAGTCAAACACGAGCTGAACCTGACCTCGCTCAAGCTCG
Organism: Phalaenopsis hybrid cultivar; assembly: GCA_002079205.1. Classification (NCBI taxonomy): domain Eukaryota; kingdom Viridiplantae; phylum Streptophyta; class Magnoliopsida; order Asparagales; family Orchidaceae; genus Phalaenopsis; species Phalaenopsis hybrid cultivar. Next base: position 9,853 of record JXCR01106261.1, read on the forward strand.
GCTCATTTACACCCTTCCATGCCAGTCTCCCCCAACTATCACTCACTAACCACTGGCTATTATATTTTGTATAAGTTACATTTCCTTTCAAATTAAACATAAAAAGATAAATTTGTACATTTATTTTATATTTAATAAAATAGTTATAAATTATTTCAAATACAATCAAATACATTGTATTTTAACCATCCTATTGCACTACATCCCTTTTTCTTACAAGCCAATTAGCCTTCATATCATGATAAATCTCAAAATTATTCAACATGTTATGAAATAAATATAATATATAACATAAACTAATAGGGGCATTTACATATATACCACCTAATACCTATGCATTTGCATATTTAAAATGTAAACAAAGGTTTAGAAAATCAGACCAGACTGGCGGGTTCGATCGTGAGCCTTTCGGTTGGCATAAATAACCTCTCTAGCATAGAACCTCCCAGAATCGAATTGAACCGGTAGTTCAACCCCTTAAACGGTGAACCTGCTTTGGTTCGAACAAACCGTCAGTTCACGAGCATTTACATACATACCACCCAATTTTATGTATTTTTACATATCTAACACTTAAATTCAACTTTTTACATTTATTCCACCCAAATCAATCATATCACTATACAAATATCATTATTACAAAGGAATTCAATTTACAAACAGTCCTCCTAATTATATATATATGAATATAGTGAGAAGTAAATCTTATATATTATCATTCTTAAACACATTTATGATTATCGAGTCATCTCGTTAAATTCCCAATTCAACCTTCTTCTATAGGTTTAATGTCTGATTCGATTTTCACAACCTTGATATAAACTACCAAAATCTTTCATACCGTATCAAAAATACTACCAATATAATTATAATATTTGAAATACATCTTTTTCATGCATTATCAAGATAATGTGTATGTAAAAAATAAATTTTAAATACTATATAGGTAAAAACATAACAATGGAGGGGTATACAAATTTTCCTTTTTTTTTTCATTTCAATATGGACCCGTCATTTCACGGAACAAATATTACGTCTGAATTCCAGACGTCGAGCTACGTCTGAAGTCTAATGAAATCATGTCATGTGGAGGAGACAGAAAAATAAAAAAAAATCATTTTAGCATAAGGGAATATTTCACCCGTTATTCCGCGTTATTCAAATGTTATTGTGGTGATATTCATGTATTATTAAGTTCTATGAATATTTCCAGTGTTATAATAACACAATAAAATATCAATACCACATAATAACATCTTAATAATACAGAATAACACGAGAAAAATATTCCTCCTTGTTACCCGGTCGAATCACAAGATAATGAGTATTTTTTTCTGTCAAATCAACTCCGGGTGTACCTCTACGTCTGGACGTAATAATTTTTCTATTTCACGTTATATATAACGGCGTCAGGAAATCCGTATTAGCGTTCGTACAGAAGAAGTTACTCGAACTTTTATTATTATTATTATGCTTTTAAATTTTATTTAGTTGTTTATTCCGTGAAATAATTCTCCCAATTTTTGGTCCTTACGATTTCTGTGAAGAGGACAGGTTTGGAGTGAGGTTGCCTTCGTCTCACTTTCACTGAAGCTACTCCGCTTTGGTAACGGCCATTTTCTCCGTCAGACGTCGTCAGTCGGAGCGCATATAAAAGCTCTGGAGCTCTTTTTCATCCCTCACGGCTACCCTGCTCGCCTTCTGAAGAAAGCACGACGAGTCCCTTTGGAAGGAGGGAAGCTTTTGCAGAGAGGAGAGCCGCTGCATGAAGGAGGAAGATGGTCAGATGAGTCGATGAGCGCAGTTCTTTTTTCCCGCCGAATCTCCAATCAAAGCATTCACCGCTCCCTTCTGACTGAGGTGAGAATCCGTCTTCTTTTATGGTTCTTTGATACTGAATTGGAAATGGATGCCGTGTTTTTTATGCAATTTGGTTTGATTTCTTGATGATCTTATAGGTTTTGGGAAGATTTGGTTTGGTGGATGTGAAGAGGTCTATTCAGTGACGATTTCTTGCGGTTTTTAGTGTGTAAAGAAGGAAGATGTCGTCCGCAGGAATTGCAGTTAGCCATTTTAGGGTGGATCAGGTTCTTTCTCCGGTCCGGACAGAACGGAGTCCTTCGCTGCTTCACTTTGAGAAATCCGTCCTGATCTACCTTACCTTCCCGGGCTCATCGGTGATGCCGATGAGAGTTCTTGAATCTGATTCAATTGCCTCCATCAAGCTTCGAATCCAGAGCTACTCAGGATATGTTGTTAGGGATCAGAGGCTTGTGTTTGATGGTAGGGAGCTATCCCGGAATGATTGGCTTGTCCGCGACTATGGTTTGTCGGATGGGAATGTCATTCATCTTGTAATCCGTCTATCGGACTTCCGATTAATCACTGTAAATGATACCCGTGGCAAGAAATTTGAGTTCCAGGTTGAACAGAATCGGAATGTTGCGTATATTAAGGATCTGATTGCTAAGAAAGCTAAAGATTTAGTGGATATTAAATATCAAAAGCTTGTCTATGAAGGAGAGGAGCTTGACGATCAGCTGCTGATAAGTGAGATTTGCAATAATATTGATTCCGGCATCAGCCTGTATATCCGTGAGCCCGCAAAGGTTGGAACTAAGCTTTTTGAGAGGGATTTTAAGCTAACTATTGATGCTCTAAGAGGTGAGGGGAAGAGAGCTAATGATTTGAAGATAGTTACCACCGAATCGTTTCACAAACCTGCTTGGATTGAGCCAGTTATTGTAAACTCTAAGATCAAGCTCTCTCCAATGCTCGAGGAGCTAATAAATGCAACAGATGCTGGCCTAAAGCAGCGAATCAAGCCAGTCATGACGTCAGAAGGTTCAGGTGGAGTTTACTTTATGAAGGAAGGTTCAGGTCGGAAGAATGTGGCTGTTTTCAAACCAATCGATGAGGAACCAATGGCTGAGAACAATCCTCGTGGACTTACAATATCTCTTGATGGTGAAGGGCTGAAAAGGGGGACGCGTGTGGGAGAAGGTGCACTGAGGGAAGTTGCAGCTTACATCCTCGATCATCCGGCGAGCGGTTTCCGCAGCTTCCTCTCCGATGAANGCAATATCTCTTGATGGTGAAGGGCTGAAAAGGGGGACGCGTGTGGGAGAAGGCGCACTGAGGGAAGTTGCAGCTTACATCCTCGATCATCCGGCGAGCGGTTTCCGCAGCTTCCTCTCCGATGAACAAGGATTTTCCGGCGTTCCTCCGACAGTCATGGTCCAGTGCTTGAGCGGGGGCATGGACGATCCTTTTGAAACGAAGGATTTCAAGATCGGATCACTACAGATGTTCGTTAAGAACTGTGGAAGCTGCGAAGATATCGGTCCTCGANCGGCATCGACGATCCGTTTGAAACAAAGGATTTCAAGATCGGATCACTACAGATGTTCGTTAAGAACTGTGGAAGCTGCGAAGATATCGGTCCTCGAACATTTCCTGTGGAGGAGGTTCACAAGATTGCTGTTTTGGATCTAAGGCTTGTTAATACAGATCGCCATGCGGGGAACATACTGTTCTGCAGGGATGGAGAAGCCGGAAAAATCTCTCTGGTTCCCATTGATCATGGTTACTGCTTACCTGAACACGTGAGTATGAGAACTTACTTTCTTCTTCATTTTATTTTAAATTCCTCTGTTTTGTTCTGCTTACCTGAAAACGTGACATGTTTCGATGCATGCTAATTACAGTTCGAAGATTGCACATTCGACTGGCTCTTCTGGCCTCAAGCTCGGCATCCATTTGATTCAAGGACATTGGATTACATAAAGTCACTAGATGCAGAGAAGGATCTGGCCCTCCTCAAGTTCTATGGCTGGGAGCCGTCGCCTGACTGCGCTCAAACGTTTCACATCTCTACCATGCTGTTGAAGAAAGGAGCCGAAAGAGGGCTCACTCCCTTTGACATTGGGAGCATCTTGTGTAGAGAGACAATCAACAAGAAATCCATGATTGAAGAAATGATTTTGAAAGCCATGGATTCAGTTCTTCCAGGCTCCAGCGAAGCTGCTTTCCTGGAAACAATTTCAGACATCATGGATGGTTATCTCGACAAACTCACGCAGTAGAATGGATTTATCAGTAAGTAATAGTATTCGCGTATGGAGAATTTATTTTCATGAATGGCTTTTTCATGGGTGATGGTTGGTAGAGGAAGCCCGCTCTATTTTTGTTGATAGATAGATGTTCTGCTTGGACGCCCCATTCAGAAACAGGAATGCGAGGTCTTCGAGAAGATGCATTCTAGGGTTAGTGCGGTTATCAGTTATGCTCCTTTTTTAGCAGCTCTGCTGGTGAATTTTTTTTAATTGGGGGCAGAAATACATGTCCCCATTATTTTGTGATTTTCAGAACAGTTTTTTCTTCAGATTCATGTCAGGGATGTGGAGCAAAAAAAAAAAAAAAACTCATTTCTTTGATCTGAATATAGAAATGAACTGGTGGTGTTTTTGTCCTGATCAGTTGGAGAGTTTTATGTAATTATATGATTTAAATTTTGCATCTTTAAATTCTGTTGTACTCTATGTATATTATAGAAGTTTTGTCACCTAAATTTTGGGTAAAATTTTCACTTCCTCATCATGATTTGTTACTATATCTTGATTGATTTTCTTGTGCTTGTTTGCATGTTTGACTTCTATAATACTTTTATACACTTTTCAAATTCCATATAATTCAAACACATTTGGCTCGATGCAAGCTTATTTTATTGGAGGACTTGGCTGCAAAAAATACGTTGGATCAAGATAAATATTCATCACAAGAGGCGTGGCGATTGGCGGATGTCTCTCCCTGCCACGCGTTAATTTAACTCTTGTTTGTAATGATAATTTAAGATAATGAGTTTCTATCATGAGTAGTGACTTTGTATGCCTCGTACATTATCTCCAATGACTGATAACATCTTTTATTCAAGAATTGCTCGTTGAAGTTGAAGTCCACGCATTTATTCATGACATAATGATTGAGGGTGTAATTTTTTATCACTAGGTCCGCATTTAATTTCAGGCATATTGCCCTTTGAGCTCACATTCCCCTAAAAAATGGAAGTCTAAGTCCTTCAATATTGATTTGAACTGGTTTGACTTTGATTCAAGACAAATTTCAATGTGGTTCTAATCACTACGACCTATAGGCAAGCATTGCAGTGCGAGTAGGAGAGTAGCCAGCATCACTAAAGAGCAACTGGTTCTGAGGATTTGGTTGATGAGGTTGTTTTTTGGTGGAAAGGGAGGACGGTGAAGATTAGGGCACAAGTTTGCTTGATGTTGACATCAGCGAAATTTTGAATAGGCTAAGCACTTTAGCTCTAATACTAAATGCATCGATTTGTAAAAGGGTAGGTAAGTTCACGACGGAGCTCAATGAAAAAGGGGAAGATAAGTCTCCAACACTACCACTATTGAACTACTACCATAGAGCTACACCATGGTCAAACCACAAAGACCAGATGTCACCGTCAACTCGCTGGCTCCATCACTGTCGTCGAGTCACCTCTACTGAAAACACTGACATCAAATTTCTTGACACATGACCATTACCGTCAGTTTTTCTTTACGACAGTTGGGTCACCAACACTTCCTCAATCTTTTCCATTAGAAGACACACCTCAGTTATATAATATTGCTTTCAACTATTCAAAGGCTAGCAAAAATAACTTACAAAAACATAGTAGAGCTGTTCCTAGTCGTCCAGTCCTGTTGATTTTTTTTCTTTTTTAGATTTCACGTGAAGACTTTTGTTGTCTTCTTTGTCAGTTTCACTTTATCCATGTTTGTTGGATATTGATGCAACACTAAGATGGTAAAATATCACTCTAATATTACACTTTTATTAGCATGTAATTATTTGACGTGGTCTATGGGAAGGATAGTCCCGTCATCAAAGAACTTATAAAACATTCAAAATTGTTAACAAACGTAGTACTTGTAACAATAAAGCATCCCTTTTCTAACACTCACTACTCCAGGGGCGATCATGAAGCCAAGGACGTTAAGTATATGCATCTTCCCTCTGTGAGAGATGTTATCTTGCTAGCTAAAGCACTTCAGGCCCATATTTGGAAGTTCAAGTGCTCATAAATGAGTCTCAGTATGAGATTATTCAACTCCTTCATCAGGGTCAGCAATCGATGTCACACAGCTAGACAGGGTCTTCTTGCTATAAGATGATAACTGATAGAGAATCTCTCACTCAAGAATAATGATGGGATTCCTTCTCCAGCAATCCAAGGCGCCAATCTCCGTATTGCAAGTTGTACTCATCCATCCCATACATCTAGACTGACCTGTAACCCTTCGATGCTCATAAGACCTTGGCTCAACCACACCCTAATGATGCTCCGAATGATGTAATCTGCGATGAGCTATGATGTATGGTTCGAGAAGAGTTCCCTTGAAGGGATATGGGTCATTTTCCTTCTCATCGTAATTTTCAATGGTCTTTACCCTTAATCGAGATAGTCCTTCAATGCCCCTTCCGAACAAGTTTTCAAGTTCCCAAGCACATACTTATATAATGCAAACAACTTTCAGTATAACCCAAAAAGATCTTTCGCATTAACATTCAAGGCACGGTTTTGGTTTGATAGTCTTTTTTTAATTAAATTTGAAGTCAAACAATTAAAATGTGAAATGTTAAATTTATAAACATACCCACAACCTGGTTTGAGTGACTTTTTTGAATTTCAAAGAGTGAAATTATAATTTTTATTTCATAAGTTTACTATTTTGAATTTCCTCCTAATTTTCCAATTGATTATGTGATTTTCTAATTTATATTTTAACTTTTATATATATATTTCCAATTAATATCCCATTTCATACAAAATTATAATTTTCATTTTATGTGATAGTCTCTAACCTTGAGAAAATTAGAAGTCCTCTTGTTCAAGTGGCCCAATGTGTTAAAATTTCTTTTAATTGTAATTCATATAATTTTTATTGATTTTTGAAGTATTTAATGATTTTAATTAAGTTCAGAGTTAAACATGAGTTGAATTGCTTTGCTTTTATCTTTATTTAATTCCCCTTGTTTTCCTGAGTTTGTAGGATTTTATTTCACATTTTTTTATCTTCCTTTAAATAGTTGTCATGTTTTAAAGTGGGTTTCAATTTTTTCAGGAATTATTTAAATAAAAAAACCAAAATTTTCTACTTAAACGCATGGTCCACCATAGCACTAACTCATCCCCATCTGGCTCCGAAGGCTTGCGTGGCACTTCGTGGTTTGCTGGCCTTTACACGTGGGTTGTTGAGGTGATTCTGATCCGTTGTGTCGCTGTAATTTTGTGTCTCACATGTGATTAAATCATTGTTGTCCATTTTGAATACACAGAAATGAACAACATCGATTTATCATCCCCATGTGAATATTTAATCGAGACCGTTGGTTAAGAACATGAGCTAGGGGCTCTAGTGCACAAAACTAAAACCTTAAGCATACAAAAGAATCATGAAATCCTAGTTCTCACATCTATACATATATAACAAGTTGGATCTAAAATTTCTTTCACAATTGGCCAATACTGAGGGCCCTAAGGATTAATTGGATTTATACTTTAGCCCAAGAAGTTATGCTTCAATTGGGTTGGTTAGGAAAGTTCATCCTGAGTTAGCACATCTCCTCCAAGTGCTAATTTGAAGCTTCCTCAACTTCTAGTATGTGTTCGCCCGAACGTGGTAATAGTTTTGTTAATAGTGGTGTTGGAGTGCTTTGAACTGAGGGAATATGATGGGGGAAGAGCTTCGTGTGGCCTTGTGAGGCTAATAGATGGTTCAAATGGAGGTTTTGATGAGTTTAGCTGTTGGAAACAATGGGAAAGGTTTGTTGAGGGCTTTAGCTAGGTTTTGTTGAGGGTTTTAGCTAGGTTCTCTAAGGGAGGTGGGTGATCGCTTGGATGGTGGCGCTTTAAGGTTTGATACTTTAGTGGTCATGGAAGGCTATTGGAGCTGTTGGGGAGCTTGACAAGGCTCTGTCTAACCTTTAGGAAAGAACACGAGGGCTAAGGCCAACCTCATTTGAGTTTTGCTCATTTACTTTTTTCTTATGAGGTAAGTTGGGTAATGATGGCCATTTTTGAGTTTTGGGTTGGACCCTTGGATTTAAGAGTGGCTAGGTTGAATTTGGAGGTCTTGGAGGTACATTGGTGTGTTTGTATTTGCATGAGGAGAGTTAGGTTGATCATGAACCTTTTTAGGTATGGTTATTGTCATGGGCTCTTTGGTTACTTGGAGGGGTTGGTTACATTTTTTACATTGAGATTACATTTTTGATTGAATTTAAATTTTAATTGAAGAATTTCATTTATTTTTCTCTTTAATTAAAAGATGTACTCTATCCTAGTTCAAGATCTCATAGCCAATGGGCTCTTTATGGACTAAAGAGAGAGCTATCCAAGGAGTTTGTGAAGGAAAGTGCCAAGTGCCGAAGTGAGACCAAATGAAGACCCAAGTCTCTAGGGTTAAAGGGTAGTTTAGGGAATTTCCAATTTTATGGGAACTCAACTTAAGCTTCCATGACTTAACTTTAATCAACTTAGCCAAAAGTTGAGGATTTGAAGTCGATCATATAAAACTATAAGGAGTTGAATTGATTGTCTCATCGAGTTGAATTTAATGACTTAACTTTAATCTAACAAAAATACATTCAAATTGAGTGTCTCATCGAGTTGAATTTAATGAGCACAAGATCAATTGATTCTGACATCATTAAGGAACTCAAATGCATAAAGAACATCAACAAATCAAAGGGATTTCTCTAGACTGTCCAATGGATTGCTCCAGATTCATGCAATATCTACAGAGAATGCCACTCACAAAATCTATAAAAAGCCCCCATTCCTTTCATGAAGGGGAACTGAAACTTCGACCTGGAGGAGAAAACTGAAAGGAAATCCAAGCTCCTAGAGGCAGACCTAGTTTGGGTCCAGGGTCCCCCCTGAATTTTAGAGTTTAAACAAACGAGAGTGGCATTCCGTCTCTTGACATCCCACACCCCCCCTTGAAGTAGAATATTACTTTGCCCTTGCCTCTTTGGATCATCCATAAATCAACAACAAAATCTTAGCTGAGAACAAAAGCTAGGCAACGGTTAGGAAGATGGAAATGTGTGATGAAGGATGGAAGTGCTTCAAGGAGGAAGAGGTGATCGACAGTGTGGTGACGTGGTTAATAGAAGAGCCGACGGATGATTTAGCTGTTTCAGTGGTGTGATTAATTGTGAATTATTTATACCATCAAACGAAACTCTCGTTTGATTTGATTAATTAATTTAATATCTTGCACTAAAAAAATGAATGCTTGCTCCAACACATCTCTCAGTAAATTTACATTTCAAATTATTGTTATTCTTGTATTTATAATTCATGGGAAAAATTGGGAAATGGTCATTAAAAAAAAAGATTTACTTACACATAACTCAATTTTAATGTAATTACATATATAATACCTAAACTTCAACGTTTTGTTGCATACCACCTTATATATGCATGGAAGGGTGTATTTCACTTTTAAAAAATTAAAATAGTAGTATATTTCGTGTGATATGAAAAATTTTACTGGTATAAATATGTTAAATAAGCAAATACATTGAAATAGAGTGATATGATAAGGATTATTAATTCGTGCAAGGAATTTTTTTTGGAATTGTTTCCTCGTGAATCATAATGAAGAAGTGAAAAAAGTTTGCCCCTTACTCCCCTACAAGTTCCTAAGGATTCTCGAGTTCCACCACCACCAAACTACCACCATCAAGCTCCAACTTTGTCGGATTGTCATTGTCCAGCTTCACCACCGCTAGACAACTAGTGCCTGGCTACTGCCGTCAACTTCCACTTCTGTCGGCCCGCTGTCATCAAGCTCCTCCATTGTCGGATTGCCTTTGTGAAGCTCCATCGCTGCCATACCACCGCTATTGAGCTCCACCACCATCGAACCTTCGTCGTTGAGCTCCACCACTGCTTGACCATCGCTATTAAGCTACATCACCTTCGGATTGTCATTGTTGAGCTCCGCCATTTCTAGAATATCGCCGTTGAGCTCAATCACCGTTGGATCACAAGTTCTCAAACATCACTGCTAGACAATCACTATTCGACCGTCGCCACCACAATTGCAAGTGCTACCACAACACACACACACACACATATATCTATGTGCGTGTGCACAGACATTCATTTAAACACATAATTATAAGATAATAATTAATCTTAAAATTAATTTCAATTATACAATGTTCCTTGATCTACTTCTAAATATATATATGTTGAAGCATCTTAAACATTGTTAATTATGATTTATTTCTTAATTAAGCTAATACTTCATTGGTTTTATCCACTTAAACTTACCTCATTATCAGAAAATCTGAAGTGGTCTTTCTAGTTCTTGTTTTTTTGAATTTCCTATCTTCCTTTTTTAATGAACCGACTTACTTTTGATAACACCCACAGTATTATATTCACACTTAATAACACATCATTGTCATAAATTTATGCATGAATATATATATATATATATATATATATATATATATA
>JXCR01106272.1:6734-39006 GCA_002079205.1 Phalaenopsis hybrid cultivar
ATAATATTATATTTCAAAGTAAGTGAAATACCTTATTGCGCTTACTATATATAACATGCATATGCCTTTCTCCATATGAATCTGGCCTGAGAGATGAGATAGGGGGGCTTGTGATTTGTCAGAGCACGTTCTTACAATACCTACTGAGAGTTCAATTGGTGAAGCAACTACCCAACATTATTGAATAATATATAGCACATGGGTTTGCATGTTCTTTATTATTATTATTTTATTTTATTTTTGTCTTATCAACCTTTTTTAATCAATCAACTTATTAGATTCAATTAGTCGCTGATAATATTTCAATAATTGACAAATTATTACAAAATGTTTATTGGAATGAATTTTGATAAATGATTTGTTGGTATATATATACATATAGATATGCTTGAGTATATTATTAATATGCCCGGAATGAATTTAAAATTAAAAATTTATAAAATTTCTACCTATTATTGTTCACGTGCATTTTTTTAAGGTAGTGAAACTCACTGAGATGGTGTGCCTAGCAACTTTTTATGGACAAATTGATGCACGACAAAATATCAATTTTTTAAATTGTTTGATGTTGTTTGGTAACGTGTTTGGAGCGGGGTTTTTGGACCTGCAGATTTGTTAAATTTGGATTTCACCGATTTCAGCTATAAATTTGAGATTTAGTGAATCATGAGAATCGGCGGATTTGAGTTAGAAAGCTAAGGATTCAAGCTCATGATTTTTTTTCACTCTACAATATTTTTTTTTTCACAATGGATGTAAATCCTCGTAGAACTTGCCAAACAATATCACAGGATTTATAGGATTTAATAAACCCTTTACCAAATACTTTTTAGGTTGGGTCCCCTTTAAAATTTAGTAAATCTGAATTTATAAATTTACAAAATCCTAATAATTTAAATCTCGTAAGCTTAGGGTCTGTTTGTGGCAGCCGTTGATTATTTATAATCTGCTGATAAACAGATTATTCTGATAATCTGATAATCTGCAGATTATCAAAATAAGCTGGCTTGCTGTTTGAGACAGCTTATTCAGCACAACTTACTTGGAGCTGTTGTTGAATAAATGACAATTCTGCCCCTGTTTGGTTAAGCAGTTTGCCTCAAAACTTTTTATGAAAAATAATAGATAAAACAGATATCTCAAAATATTACAGTTCAGTTACAAAAATTAAAATACATTGCTTACCACTTCTTGAGTATCAAAACAAATTAAATAAGAAGAAATTCAATTATACCAACATTCCCGTGCAAATGAATGAAAACCAACTTTAAAAATTCATAAATCTCGGCAAAACTTATAAAAAAAGTCTTGATTTGAACTCCACATTCGAAAAAAATAAGCAAGGAAACTGGACTGCCTTTTTTCGTCCTTAAATATTAATGCGCCTAGCTTCACGTATGACATAACAAAGTATAAAAGGAACAAGCTTTTGAGCAAAACTTCCAATATTCATCAGAATTCCAAAAGAAAATCAATAATATGCTTAAATTGTGATGTAAAAAGCAACATTCATTTGCTTCAATTGTGAATCTCATCCTCCCAACAAATTAAATTGTTATGTAAAAAGTAACATATGATAAAAGAAAGACAATAGAATTAATTTACTTTTCTGATATGTTTTTTTTCTCAAGCAAATACATCCCAAATTAGGACTTTCAAATGTATAACTCAGCACCCACACATATGGAATGTTCCAAAAGTACTTGCGTATCAGCAACTAATATTTCTACCAATCAAAGTTAGGAGTAAACTTTTAGTGCACACATTTTATAGCTATTCAGTAAAACAATTGAACAACTCCTTGCCAATCCTTCTTCGCATTTCTCCCATTTCAACATACACAGTTATATTACCAGGGAGTCGGAACACCACAATTTTTTCCAGCATTAGAGGCAACATAGATGCATCAGAAAGCAAATGTATCTATCTATTTTTTTTTAACAAAACAAGCCACAAGAATAATGCATCACCAGGAACAAATTCAAAAAACCTTACTATTACCAGAGAGTCAGAGTCGATAGAGGCAATACAGGTGCATACAAGTCGAACACAACCCTATTACCAAAAATTCGGTGCTCCAAAGAACATAAAGGGAGATTGAGGAGAGGAGACGAGTCTGGTGAGGGGATCGGGAGAGGAGAAGAGCAGAGGAGACAAGGACGATGATGAACCAAACCACCGAGAGAGATTGAAGGGCTAAGGAGGCAGGGACGACGATGAACCAGACCTCTGAGAGAGATTGGAGAGGAGAAGGGCGAAGATCGGGACGGGATCGGGAACAGGAGTTCGGGAGATGGCAAGGGCTCGAGGGTACGATACACAGTGATCAACCTAACGAGCACGGTCACAAATACTGTATAAAGGGCATTGGCGATTTCGGATCACAGAGACGAACTTGCGGAACAAACGCACAGTCGGCGTTAGAAAAACGCAGACCGCACCAATAAGTCACCCCAAACAGGCCCTTAATCTGAAACGTCAGCTTTCATTTTGCCAAGATGTGCAACTCTGTATTTTTTTTTTCATAATTATTAAGTGGCTCAAGTACATTTTTAATTTTTAAGAAAATCGATCTAAATATATTACTTTCAAAATATTTCGTAGCTGACTTAACATTTCTGCATTACATCCATAAAAATAAATGGCTTCGCAGGAAATCAAAAGGAGCATCACGATTATATATATNGTAACGTCCAAGTAACTCTTATAACTTATTTACTTACGCTGGTAAATAATAATAAAAAAACACTGTAAGAAATCACATTCGAAAGAAGGGATTCGCGCCGCTAGGGTTCTTCCTCCATCGGCTCCTTTTGAAGGTTAGGGTTTTGCTACTGTGAGGAGTTACACGCTTAATGGAGGAGAAGGACAGTACGGGGATATTGGAAGAGACCACTGGTGTGGATTTGGGTGAGGGGAACCAACCCGGACGCGAGCAGGCAACCGTTACAGTGAAGTCAAGCCGCAAACAGTCCAAAAAGGGAGAGAGTCATCCCGTTTCCAGGTATTTCTTAGTTTGTTGTAGCCGTTTTCCTTTGAATGGTGATATGTTGTTCACGGTTAAGAAACACAAGAAATATATGTCCAACAATTATTTGATTATTGTGCANACCCAAGAAATATATGTCCAACAATTATTTGATTATTGTGCATGGTTCTATCATTATTCTATTGTCTTTACCTTTACCAACGCATTTGATTTTTTTTTTTAAATTATTAAGTATTTTACAATAAGGATTTGATTGGGATTTTTTGCTTCTGTTATAACCTTGATTTATTTCATGCTTATTCTTTGCTATTTTTGTTTTTGAATTACTAAAGAGTTTGTTTGTTATTAATTTTATATTTTTAAATTTTCTAAAATATATTTATTTGATATATATTTTTCATATTTTAATTTTAATCTTTAAAATTAAATTACTACTTTTTTTTAAAATATTCAAAATAATATTTAAATATTTTGAATGTTTTCAAAAAGTTAATTATATCTTAATCTACTCTTTTTCATTATATAGATCATATTTTCTGATATTTGCATAGTAACAAGTTTCATTATTACTGTCCGGACCAACTGTACTCTCAGGTTTGGGCGACGGATCCAGATTGATTCGGCAACTACATTGGGAGCATACGGCCGAATTCATTGTCGGCCAAAACTTAAAATTTTGTTGGGAAACTTTTCCAAATACATGCAGGACATAATCGATGCTTTTATTTCCTTCTTTCCATAAACTTCTTTTTATTCTGTGTGCATGGCCGCCGCATTTTTTATGATTTGATCGCACGTTGGCGTTGTCGGGATTTAAAATGTAGAGAATATTATATATAGAGAGAAAGAGAGATGACACCTCAATAGTTTTAAATTAAATAGAATGAATATTAGTTTTGGAAAGACAAAGAATTAGAATGGTATGTATGCATTTTCTAAAAAAATTAAACATATCATATAGAAGGGTAGATTAATAAGGGGGATGCAAGTCATGATTAGAGGAAGAAAATATTACGTCTCGTTAGTCGGACATGCAGATGATGGCGTTAATCGACGTGAGTTTGGCGGCATGGTGTGATCCATGTCATTGTCGATTGTCCATACATAATAATTTTTTCAACTACAGAGGTTACAACATCAGAAACAAAATGAAGGTTATCTGGTTATTTGGCCCCTCCACCTTGCTTCACCCCAATCAACCAATATTTCAGAGCTGTTTCGTAGTAATATTCAAGTCATATTTATTCTAAAATTTCTCATTTTGTCTTGAATCAAGGATATAGCAAATCTTGTCGGAAGAGAATTTGCACGATTTAGAGAAGCTTAAGCGAACGAAGAAGTGTGGGAAGAAAGGGGAGAAAGATATGGATCGGTTTGAATAGAAGCAGAAACCTTAAGAAATTTTTGTAAGCCAAGATCCCGTGGTTGCCTTTCTAGCTAGCTCTAATCATGATGGTTATTGAGCAAAATCAGGTTAGGAGGGCGGACGGTAGGCTAGGTTTGGGAAGGCATATTTGTTGCATTAACTTAATTTTGTTTTGTAAGACTTACATGCTGACCTCTCAATTCATATGTATTTATATATTCTTACACTTCAATTTTTAAGTATATGTCATCTGACAAATGCATGAAAAAATTTACATTTCACCTTTTAAAATTAAAGTAGTAATATTTTTCAATGTGATAGGGAAGATTTTGGGTACATATATAAATAAATTGGAAGTGGGTGTTACGTATGTAAAAACTCCTTTTGTTTAAACTAACTTTCATTATTTAATTGATTAATATTTAATTGAAGTAGTAATATTTAATTGTTATCAAATAAATAAATTGTAAAAATTTAATATTACTATCAATAAATTGATGCAATAAGAAAACTAGACTGATACATAATCATCAATAGAGACGTGTAATTATACAAGTTAAATCTAGTGATTAAGCCAAAAAAAAAAGTATTTACATACATACCAAACAATTTTTAGGTATTTACATATCTAACACATAACCTAAAATATTTATCAAAAATACCATCATTTTGAATTTTAATAAGTGAAATGCACTTTCACATGCATAGGAAAAGTGCATGCATTAAAATTTGATGATATATATGCCATTACATAAGACTTTAGTGATATCTATGTAAATATTCCAACAAAAATACAATGGCTCATGTGATGTAGCCATAAAAGTTAGCGCACATATTAACACCTTCCCAACATTTGATTTCCCCAAAAACATGACATTATCTCATTATCCGGCCATTCTTATAAAATAATATAATTTAATGTTTATGAAAGTTGTATTTTGAATTATATATTTATCTCGATAAGGTTTAGTGTGCAATATTGTGGCAGCAAATTATCCAAATAATATTATATTTCAAAGTAAGTGAAATACCTTATTGCGCTTACTATATATAACATGCATATGCCTTTCTCCATATGAATCTGGCCTAAGAGATGAGATAGGGGGGCTTGTGATTTGTCAGAGCACGTTCTTACAATACCTACTGAGAGTTCACTTGGTGAAGCAACTACCCAACATTATTGAATAATATATAGCACATGGGTTTGCATGTTCTTTATTATTATTATTTTATTATTTTATTTTATTTTATTTTTGCCTTATCAACCTTTTTTAATCAATCAACTTATTAGATTCAATTAGTCCCTGATAATATTTCAATAATTGACAAATTATTACAAAATGTTTATTGGAATGAATTTTGATAAATGATTTGTGAGTATATATACATGTAGATATCCTTGAGTATATTATTAATATGCCCTGAATGAATTTAAAATTAAACATTTATAAAATTTCTACCTACTATTGTTCACGTGCATTTTTTTAAGGTAGTGAAACTCACTGAGATGGTGTGCCTAGCAACTTTTTATGGACAAATCGATACACGACAAAATATCAATTTTTTAAATTGTTTGATGTTGTGTGGTAACATGTTTAGAGCAGGGTTTTTGGACCTGCAGATTTGTTAAATTTGGATTTCACTGATTTCAGCTATAAATTTGAGATTTAGTAAATCATGCGAATCGGCGGATTTGAGCTAGAAAGCTAAGGATTCAAGCGCATGATTTTTTTTTCACTCTACCGTCTTTTTTTTTTCACAACGGTTGTAAATCCTCGTAGAACTTGTCAAACAATATCATAGGATTTATAGGATTTAATAAACTCATTACCAAATACTTTTTAGGTTTTAACCCCATCAAAGTCTAGTAAATTTGAATTTATAAATTTACAAAATCCTGATAATTTAAATCTCGTAAGCTTAGGGTCTGTTTGGGGCAGCTGTTGATTATTTATAATCTGCTGATAAACAGATTATTCTGATAATCTTCTGCAGATTATCAGAATAAGCTTGCTTGTTGTTTGAGACAGCTTATTCAGAACAACTTACTTAGAGCTGTTGTTGAATAAATGACGATTCTGTCTCTGTTTGGTTAAACAGTTTGCAACATAACTTTTTATGAAAAATAATAGATAAAACATATGTCTCAAAGTATTACAGTTCAGTTACAGAAATTAAAATACATTGCTCACCACTTCCTGACTATCAAAACAAATAAAATAAGAAGAAATACAATTATTCCAACATTCCCGTGCAAATGAATGAAAACCAACTTAAAAAATTCATAAATCTCGGCAAAACTTATAGAAAAAGTCTTGATTTGAACTCCACATTTGAAAAAAATAAGCAAGGAAACCGGACTGCCTTTTTTTTGTCCTTAAATATTAATGCGCCTAGCTTCACATATGACATAACAAAGTATAAAGGGAACAAGCTTTTGAGCAAAACTTCCAATATTCATCAATAATTCCAAAAGAAAATCAAGAATATGCTTAAATTGTGATGTAAAAAGTAACATTTATTTGCTCCAATTGTGAATCTCATCCTCCCAACAAATCAAATTGTCATGTAAAAAGTAATATTTGATAAAAGAAAGACAATAGAATCAATTTGCTTTTCTGATATGTTTTTTTCTCAAGCAAATACATCTCAAATTAGGACTTTCAAATGTATAACCCAACACTCACACATGGAATGTTGCAAAAGTACTTGTGTATCAACAACTAATATTTCTACAAATCAAAGGTGGGAGTAAACTTTTAGTGCGCACAGTTTATAGCTATTCAGTAAAACAATTGAACAACTCCTCGCCAATCCTTCTTCGCATTACTCCCATTTCAACATAAACAGCTATATTACCAGGGAGCCGGAATACCACAAATTTTTCCAGCATTAGAGGCAACATAGATGCATCAGAAAGCAAATGTATCTAACTATTTTTTTTTTCCTAACAAAACAAGCCACAAGAATAATGCATCGCCAGGAACAAATTCGAAAAACCTTACTATTACCAGAGAGCCAGAGTCGATAGAGGCAACACAGGTGCATACAAGTCGAACAAAACCCTATTACCAAAAAGCCGGAGCTCCAAAGAACTTACAGGGAGATCGAGGAGAGGGGACGAGTCTGGTGAGGGGATCGGGTGAGGAGAAGAGCAGAGGAGACGGGGACGATGATGGACCAGACCACCGAGAGAGATCGAAGGGCAGAGGAGACATAAACGACGATGAACCAGACCTCCGAGAGAGATCGGAGAGGAGAAGGGCGAAGATCAGGAAGAGGAGTTCGGGAGATGGCAAGGGCTCGAGGGTACGATACACATTAATCAACTTAACGAGCGCGGTCGCAAATATTGTATAAAGGGCACTGGCGATTTCGGACCGTGGAGACGAACTTGCGGAACAAACGCACAGTCGGCATTAGAAAAATGCCGGCCACACCAATAAGTCGTCCCAAACTGGCCCTTAATCTGGAACGCCAGCTTTCATTTTGCCAAGATGGGCAACTCTGTATTTATTTTTTTTTTCAGAATTATTAAGTGGCTCAAATACAATTTTATTTTTTAAGAAAATCGATCTAAATATATTACTTTCAAAATATTTACTAGCTGACTTAACATTTCTGCATTACATCCATAAAAATAAATGGCATCGCCGGAAATGAAAAGGAGCATCACGATTAAAAAAATATATAAATATTTATTAAGATTATAAGAAAACAATATATCAATATTTTCATGTTAGAATATTCACAGCAAAAGAGAAGAAGAGTTAAATATGTTTGTTTTATACAAAAATCTCAAATTAAGGGTTTCAAAAATTAACTCAACATGCAATCTCAACCCGAATCACTCAAAAGTTTTGGGTTCGGGTTGACCCGAATAGCTTTTGGGTTGGGTTTAAGTTATTTATCACAACACATTTTATTTCTCACGTTAGATTTACTCCAACCGTAAATTGAGTTAAAATCAACCCACCAACCAAGAATTTATTCGAAATTGGCCCAAAATTGATCTGATTTTAGCTGGAGTAGCTATTATTTCTTATTTTAAATGGGTTATATGTGTTAGGTTCGTGTTGGTGGGTTGAAGGCGGGTCAGATTCAATGTTGGGATTTTTTACCTATATAATATTTGGATTTGGTTCGGGTCGAGTCAGTTCAGGTTGGACCTGATCCACTGATATGAATTAACACTCATATCACAAACACATTAAAATAAATAAAATTTTTTTATAAGAGACATCAAAGTTTTCGAGTAATATAACTTTATAAAAGAAATTTTAGGGCTTAGTCTAAGTTGAAGTGGTATTCTATTTAAGTAAGATTATAAAAACCAATCATTCGCCTCAATTGTAAAAGACAAGTTTACAAATTCAAGAATACTCATTTGATATCATGCGTATTTTTTTTTTTAATTACCAAGGAAATGATAGAAGATGATCAATATGGCCAAAAGATAATAGTTTACAATGAAGATTGATGATGATAATTAGAAAATGATAGTCGAACGTTAATACTTAGGCAGTGGCAATCATGTAATGATAAAAGCATAGTGATATAGGTGAATGAGATTTGATGTTAAGAGATTAGTGACAATAATCAAATAATGGTGCTTGGATAATTGTTGTAAGAATATGATGATCAGTGATGATGGTAATCAGATGATAGTGCTCATCACTCTCGATAATCAACAAAGCTTTGGAATTTTAGGTTTGTAAGCTTTTCCATAAGTTGATGTGCCTGTGAATCTATGTAAAGGTTTTAGATGTAACATTTTAGTATAGCTAAAATTTGGATTGTGCACGGAAAATGTGTTAGCAAAAATCTCAAAAAATACCAACGGGCTCAAAAGAAGTAACGTGGTAGGATGGGACTAATTGTGAAAGTGACTCATAAGAGCCCCAAGAAACGAAACAACAACAAAAAGCCAGGCAGTTCAAGCAACTGGAAGATCCTAGAGACATAAGCCAACCGACAATGAAGGCAGAGCGACTGAAGCAACTAAGGACTTCTTAGGGCCCAAGTTAATAAGCAATATTCGCTTCCATGGGATGATATTTCTTGACGAACGAATCAACATTGTCCACCCACCTTTGTAGGGCCAGTCGATCAACTAAATTTGTGTCGCCGACTGACAGACAAACCCGAGGCAAACATGGCCGACCGCATCATCCCAATCCCCCAACTTATTGAGTCGAGTACCCTAAGTGGTTCTTGGTCTCTATCAAGGCAAAATGCCCATAATAATTTGTTTAGTACATATTAAAGTAGAGGCACCTATGTAATTTCATATATCATGACTCTAATGTTTATAAATAGAAGATCATTTTATGAATAAAGGGTTACAAAATCTTACTGAGGAACGGCGGTAAAGGTCCGTTGAAGGGGAGAGCGGCCTGCCTGGATCAATGAGGAGCTCTTGGGTTAGTTGACCACGGCCTTGGGCCTCTCCTGCTTATGAGAGGAAGTGAAAGACGAAGTTCCCCACAACCCGAGACTTCCGCTAGCAGCAGTGGTAGTTGTTGTACCACCGTGAGATCCGAATTTGAGTTTTGGAGTTAGACGGCGATGCGAAGAGCATAGCCTTGGAGGTCGGGATCTTCTGTGGTCTAGTGTTGAGTTCCCTGAGCTCCGCACAATCAAATTTGGAGACCATTGACAGGCATGTCGCTGCAATGAATGAAAAAGTTCACCAGTTAGGTGAACAAATTCTAGAAGGCCAACAATTGGTCAAGGACTCTATTGCGCGCATGGTGAAAACTTTAGCAGATCGCCGTTGCAAGCGGTCGGTGACAACTATAGAGGAGGAAGAGGAGAAAGAGGAGGACGATGACATAGATGATGAGTAGTTTCTTTTTTATGTTTTTTTTTGTTTGTCTGCCTCACTTTAAAAATTTACATTGATTTTTTCGTTTATTTATTTGTTGTGATATGTGACAATTTGTGACATTATTTTTTTTTGAATTATTGATATTTATTTGAGCTATAATTTTTGTTGATGCAATGGGTACAATGTTTTTGGGATGTCAATTATTGTCGAGTGCAAGTTGTGGAAAATGCAATTATTCTTTTACATTTTTTTAGTTTATAGGTTTGCGTCTGATTTCCTTCCTTTTTACGTCAATCTATCCGACGCTAAATCGACAATAATTTCCTACATTCTTCGATATTATTGGCCTCCAATGTGACGGTAATCCAACTAATCATATTATCTTCCGATGTTTTAAGACACAGTTTGATACACGTGTAGCTTAAACTAATCAAATACTTCACATCAACATATTTCGACACAAAATTGATGAAACTAATATTATCGATCTCGATTTACCCACGAAAAAATCAGACGTGTATAAATTTGATATAAATTTGACGATAAACCTCGAAAATCGTCGGAATTTGCTTTTCTTTACAACCAATTGTCGCTCTCCCTGTCAAATGCTTTACAAAACTATATCTGACTATAGTCACTCGAGAGTCTTTGGATGCACATGCTATCCTTTGATTTCTTCGATGTAACGAACCAAACTTGCCAAAACTCCGACCTTTGCATCTTTCTTAATTAAGCTGATAACATTAAAGGCTACAAATGTTTTAATCCTATCACTGAAAAATTGATATCTAAGCTCTTCTATTAGGAAAAAAATATTGCATCAGTACTCCGCACATAGAGTTACGTGCGGAGTGCAATGAAATCACGCCACCTTGAGGTGACAAAAAAAATTAGTCCGATAACACCGGGGAATATTCCTCCCATGTTATTCAGTGTTATTCAAGTGTTATTGTATGTTATTCAGGAGTTATTATGTTCTGGAAATATTCCCGGTGTTGTAATAATACAATAACACATGAATAACACATGAATAACACACAATAACACATGAATAATACGGGAGAAATATTCACTTATATTACCGAGTAGATTTTATTTTATTTTTTGTCATCGCCACGTGGCGTGATTTCATTGGACTCCACACAAAGAATTACGTGCGGAGTCCTCATGTAATATTTTCTCCTTCTATCAGACAACAGAGAATATTTATTAAAATAATAAACGAAATTGAAACAAGTAGATGGGGGTAAGCAAGGCAAAGAGTGGAGATCCACTTTTAGTGTGGGTGGTTTACACCTAATAACCAATAATTAAAGGCAAAAAGATTAATAAAATTTGAAATTAATAAGGAAATTAAAATTCTAGCTAGATTTAAACATTGTACATTTTCTTTTTGTATTTCTTTCAAGGAAATATAATTTATTATTCTGATTAATTTTTATTGAGAATATTATAACCAAAATTATTTATGTCATTATCTAGGTTAAGATATCCATTGGCCCCCTCCTAGACCTAATTAAATATCAGATTTGGGAAATATTTTTCAATTGAACTTCAAATGATCTGTGATCTGATCCGCTTATGTTATCATCTCAATATATTTTCTATTCATATTAGTTATTACTTCTATTAAATAATTATCAAATAAGTATGTTTAGTACTATATATATTTTATTTTTCAACTTCGATGATTTCCCCCAAGCTTTACTCATATTCCACTGCTTTTCTCTTTAAACGGAGAAAATATTGCATCAGGGTTTCACAAGTAGAGTTACGTTAGTCCAATAAAATCACGTCACATGGCAGTGATAGAAACAAAAAAGTAAAATCTGCCCGGTAACATAAGAGACTATTCCTCCCGTGTTATTCAGGTATTATTGTGTGTTGTTCAAGTATTATTGATGTGTTATTGTGTTATTATAACACAGAATATTCCCAAAACACAATAACACCTGAATAACACGAAATAACACGGGAGAATATTCCCCAGTGTTACCGGGCCTTTTTTTTTTTAATTTTTGTCAACTCCACGTGGCGTGATTTCATTGGACACCACTTGTAACTCTCTTTGTGGAGTTCTAATGAAATATAACTGCTCATGATATCTAATATTTATATCTTTAAATGGTTATTGTTATATATTATGTACTAATTATATCCTATTTTACATATAAAAAATTACATCAGTCCAAAATATTATTCAAGAAATTAAGCATAATTTCTAGCCCTAACAAGATTCAATTCTCAGACAATCATATGCTACGAAAAAATATTTAAATTGAAAGAAATAGAAAAACAAATAATGCCAGCAGCATCAAATTTAGGTGAGACTTTAAAAATTACAAATTAATAAAAATATTGATTTAGTTTTCAAATAAAGATTTAAAAAATAAATTAAGAATATTTTTTCTTAGATGCTCAATAAATGTGAAGAAAATCATAATCTTATTAAAAAAATATAGGATTGTTAATCAAGAAAAAAAACCTCTAATTAGTTTTCAATTATTATTGTACTTTTACTATAGCTACAAAGAAGATATTTATCTCCACTTTTTAAAATTAATAAAAAATAGAGTTATATACTAAGATAATTTGAGAAATACTTTTTATGCTATTTAATTAAAAAAAATGTTTTGAATTTAAATATATTTTTTTATAAGGAGTAACTTACTAAAATAGTTGTATTGGTTGGTTTGATTGGGGCAGCAATTGTCAAAAAACAATGACAATAAAGAGAAAAATCGGATCGAGAAAAATCGCAAAACAAAAAACAACGAAATACACAGATTTATATGGTTCGGCAAATTGTCTACGTCCATGGAGCTATAGAGGATTTTATTAGCTTGAGGAATTACACCCGTTGATCACCTCGACGATTACAAGAAAGCACTCTTTCTCTCTACTCCTCCTCTCCTTCTCTCTCTCTTTACCCGAGAGCTTCAAACCGAAGCATACCAGAAGAAGAGCCTGGAAATCTAACAATGCCGAAGAGGGATAACAAGGGGAGCTAGCATGTTTAATTATTAATTTCATCATGTCATTAGGCCCATTAAAGAATTAATCAAAGAATTAATGAACTCCATTAATTATTTCATTTTCTCTTCTGCAGCAAATCACAGAAGGAATTAAGAACAATTAATTTCGAGTGTCAAATCCAATTTGCTGCCAAACAAGAGAAAATGTCAGTTTGAACAGTGGACCAGTTTCCATATTCACAACAAATCTCCCACTTAGAGAATGATATACTGGCTGCATCATCTACTAGCAGCGTCGCTCTTTTCTTCAAACATGATATCCTTTACATCTGCAACTCAAAGCCCCGGTCTTCATGTCAAAAGATCAGCTGAAGTCGAGCACAACCTCAGTTTCTCAAGAGTAACACCCTTAGTTGACATATCATCGTCAACATAGCTTTGTACCTACAAGGTCTTTCCTGGGTTATTCATGTTGTTGCATACAACTCTCAATGCATGAGCAATATCATGCCTCTGTTGAAAGCCCTTTTCAAAAAGTCTAGCATTCTACCTCTTACTGTCATCAAGCGCAGTCTTCACCCGGTATACACACTTATTGTGCAATACCTTCTTCTCTGGTGAAACTTCTGTCAGCTCCCAAGTTTAATTCCTTGGCAGGGAATCCATGTTTTCCAGATGCTTTTTTAGTAACGAAATATGAAATTTCTTCCCATAGAGGTAGTCATTTATTTGTTTTCTCCAGTACCCAAAATTTGTATCATTAAACTACTCGATCCCTCATGTCATCACATCATCTCTGGCCATCACTTTCCCTTAGATTCAAATCTGAGCTCAAATACCTATTGTTGTGAAACAATGAATACAATAAAGAGAAAAATCGGATCAAGAAAAATTGTAAAACAATAAACAACAAAACACACAGATTTACGTGCTTCGACAAATTGCCTACGTCCACAGAGCTGTAGAGGATTTCATTAGCTTAAGGAATTACACCCGTCGATCACATTGACGATTACAAGAAAGCACTCTTTCTTTCTACCTCTTTCACTCTCCTCTCCTACTCTCCTCTCTCTCTACCCGAGAGCTTCAAACTGAAGCACACAAGAAGAAGAACCTGAAAAGCTACCAATGCCGAAGAGGGATAACAGAGGGAGCTAGCATGTCTATTTATTAATTTCATAATGTTATTAAGCCCATTAAAGAATTAATCAAATAATTATTGAAGTCCATTAATTATTTCTTTTTTTCTTTTGCAGCAAATCATATAAGGAACAAATAACATTTTTGCCCCTGTGTAGTAATGTTGTTTGCAAAAGAGCTATCTTGATAATATATTTGATACTTTAGAAACAAAAATTTACTTCAGAACAATGCAAAACATAAGATATACATCTCACTTAACAGCGAGTATCATTATTACTTAAATAAAGAAAAAGTTAAAGTAACATTTGATAATATGATAATATTATTTTTAAAATGAATACGGCGTATATCACAAGCCAAGTCGTCCTCTAAGAATACTATCGATTCTCGATCACTCTCGACGGTGAAATCTGCCAGCATGTTTGCTCACTAAAAGATGTCACACTTCTCTGTGATTTTTCTCGGGCACCCGTAAAACTGTCTCCCGTAGTTATGTGACTGACGTGAGACGTCTTAGAGTCGCAAAGTTTATATATATCTCAAAATATTCTCATACAACTGTAAAATTAAATTCTACTAATTTTCTAGGAGGACTATGTTAACTCTAATTTAAACAGTTAAAGATTAATTTGATAGTTGTATAAATTTTGAGGTTAAAATTCTCTCCTAAATAGACAGATTATAATATATATATATGCACACACACATACATACATACATACAGATGGCAAGCACGTAGAAGTTTCGGCGGGAGCATCAATTCACCTACTTGAAAAAATAAGACAAAAAGGACAATTTGCCAGACAGATTCACTATCCCTGTCCCAACTTCTACACCAATATATGCTCTTTTAAAAAATTTAAAGTAAAAAAAACTAAATAAAATTAAATTAAAGGTACTCAAATAATTCTTCTAAGCCAAAAAGAAGCGAGGCAGATGAAATAACAAAAAATAAAGCAGACAATGCTTTTCTGACAAAAAGAGAAAAAGAGGAGAAGAGAAATATGCAAAATGCCCCAAAAAGTACGGTTTAATTTCATTACGTTGTACGGGCACAAGCTTTCTGAACATAAAGAACAAAATTGGATGAAAGATAGTATTTGGTTTGTAAATAGTAATGTTTTGCTCTACAACACTACATGTTTTCTTATTTTATGTTTCAAAAACGTCTTAAGAAATTGTGAAGACAAGACGCAAAATTGCCGCAAAAATTTGAGCCGTTAACTTCACTTATTTAGAGTGTCCAGCTCATTTGCAGGCTCAGGAGAAATTATTGCATACGGACACTACATGTATTTCTGCATGTGGTGTTCGATCTTGGCTGTAGATCACGGTGATCTACGGTCAGGATTATTTCGGTTTTTTAAAAAATAATAATAATAAATTTTAGGTGGGGCCCACCGAAATACATCCGGACCTTCCGTATGGAATAATTTTTCCAAAATTCAAGAGGTACCATGCCTCATTTTTTTTATCTAAAGCATCCAATTCTGCTAATTTATTTTCATTTTATTTTGTACTAAACATTTTCTATTTAAATGATTTATGCTTAAAATTCGTAATTTCTTGTATTTACTTATCTCATACTTAAACTCTAATTAATCCTAAATCCTCTTTGCAGCCAAACACCTCCTTTAAAGTGTTTTTATATAAATCTCCATTAATTGTATTTAATATAATATATCAATATCACAATCAACAAGTTATTAAAAAAAATTCTTAAAACAAGCATCGCACAAGACTTATCAACACGTGTGACATATAAGATAACTACTCCGCCGCATTTAATAATGCAAACCTTTCTGTCCCACTTAGTTAATCAAGAAACAGATCTAATTTTGATTAATAAACTCCTAATTATCAGGGCAGAGCCAGAGATATCTTTTTAAGGTCGGCAAAATTATGTATTAAAAATGTATCTAGAGGGAGCAAGATTATTAAGGCCCGTTTGGGGCAGTTTATAAGTGCGGGCGGCGTTTGAAAACGCCGCTGTACAATTTGGTTCGCTCGTTTTTCCAGCTTATCCGAAATTGCGTTTGGATTTTTACACTAAACGCAGGCCGCGGGTCGACCCTTGCGGTCGGCCCGCGGGCCGCGTTTCAAGATAAGTAGCTTATCCTAAAACGCACAAGCTGCCCCAAACAGACCCTAAATTGCCTAAATTAGGTAGAAAAATATTAAATTTTATTATTTATATAGAAAAATTCTAATTTCTAAGAAATAATTGCCCAACATAACCTGATTTTGCCTCTGTTCAGTATCAAGGATCAAGATTACGAAATTGCTTAAACTACGTAAAAAAGTTATCTTTATTATTTATGTAGAAAAAAATTTAAATTTAATAGGCAATTGTCCATCTTGAATAGCTTGATTCTGCCCTGTTCATTATATAACCTTATATATATGATTAGTTGAGACTAATTTACTTAGATCTGTAACTAACACCTATATTTTTCAACGCCAATCAATGAACTAGAGTCAAGCAAACAAGCTGGAACACCAAAACTCCTGATCTCGAACTTTGCAACTACCTAAAATCAATACAGATAACATTTTTTAAAAGCCAGCACTGGAATCTGCAGAAACGACGATTCATATTATATTTCTCATGTACTGTTGCTTCCGTGGTAACATTACCCTGTTTATCAGTAAGAATTTATGGTTAACTTTGTTGCTATATAAAGAATACAGATTCAGGCTTCAAGGAACACAGCAACAAGCGAAGAAGAATGGGGAAGCAGAAATCTAAGGAGGCCACAATGGCCTCTCTTGTTTCAGGGATCTTAGTTCTTGTTTCTCTTATGTTGCCTCTTGAGGCTCAGGTTCCCTACTACTACTCTTCTCCACCACCACCTCAATATCATCACAAATCTCCGTCACCACCACCACCGGTTTACAAGTATAAATCACCTTCACCACTAGTTTATCGTTACAAATCTCCACCACCTCCACCACCTACTTACAAGTACAAATCTCCACCCCCACCTATTCATATCTCTCCGCCACCGNAAAGAAGAACATGGAAAGCCACCAATGTTGAAGAGAGATAACAAGGGCAGCTAGCATGCCTATTTATTAATTCTGTCATGTCATTAGGCCCATTAAATAATTAATCAAATAATTAATGAAACACATTAATTATTTCATTTTCTTTTATGCAGCAAATCATAGAAAGAATTAAGAACAATTAATTCCAAGTATCAAATCTAATTTGCTGCCAAACAACAAAAAATGTCAATTTGAGCAGTGGATCGACTTCCATATTCACAACAAATCTCCCACTTGGAGACTGATACACTGACTCCATCATCTACTAGCAGCGTCGCTCTTTTCTTCAAACATGATATCCTCAACCTCTGCAACTCAAAGCCCCGGTTTTCATGCCAAAAGATCAGCTGAAGTCGAGCACAACTTCAATTTCTCAAGAGTAACACCCTTAGTTGACATATCATCGTCAACATAGTTTTGTACCTCCAAGCTCTTTCCTGGGTTATTCATGTTTTTTACAACTTTCAATGCATGAGCAATATCATGCCTCTACTGAAAGCCCTTTTCAACAAGTCTAGCATTGTACCTCTTACTGACATCAAACGCAGTCTTCACCCGGTACACACACTTGTTGTGCAATGTCTTCTTCTCTTGTGGAACTTCTGTCAGCTCCCAAGTCTAATTCCCTGACAGGGAATCCATGTTTTCTGGATGCTTTCCCAGTAACGAAAGATGAAATTTCTTTCCATAGAGGTAGTCTTTTGTCTGCATTCTTCAGTAACCAAAATTTGTGCCATTAAACTTCTTGATCCCCGATGTCATTACATCATCTCTGGCCATCACTTTCCCTCATATTCAAATCTGAGCTCAGATACCTATTGTTGTGAAATAATGACGACAATAAAGAGAAAAATCGTAAAACAACAAATAATAAAACACACAGATTTACGTGGTTCGACAAATTGCCTATGTTCATGGAGCTGCAGAGGATTTTATTAGCTCAAGGAATTACACCCGTCGATCACCTTAACGATTACAATAAAGCACTCTTTCTCTCTACCTCTTTCTCTCTCCTCTCCTCCTCTCCTTCTCTCGCTCTACCCGAGAGCTTCAAACCGAAGCACATCAGAAGAAGAACCTGAAAAGCTACCAATGTTGAAGAGGGATAACAGAGGGAGCTAGCATGTTTATTTATTAATTTCATCATGTTATTAAGCCCATTAAAGAATTAATTAAATAATTATTGAAGTTTAATAATTATTTCTTTTTCCCTTCTGCAACAAATCATAAAAGGAATTAAGAACAATTAATTTAGCAATTAATTTCGAGTATCAAATCTAATTTGTTGTTAAAAATGAGAAAATGTCAATTTGAGCAGTGGACTGATTTCCCTATTTGCATCAGTCTAATTCCCTGTGTAGCATCTGTTATATAAAACTGTTTTGTCGAAGCTGCTGCGGATAAACTGGTTGATTTTTTGTTCATTTTTGTTTGAAAATAGTTGCAGCACAGCTGTTTCTGGACAAATAATCATTCTGCCTCTGTTTAGTAATGTTGTTTGCAAGAGAACTGTCACAGTAATATATTTGATACTTTTAAAGCAAAAATTTACTTCAGAACAATGCAAAATATAAGATATACACTTCACTTAACGGTGAACATCATTATTACTTAAATAAAGAAAAAAAATATTAAAGTAACATTTGATAATATGATAATATTATTTTTAAAATGAAGACAGCGTGTGTCTCGAGCCAAGTCGTCCTCCAAGGATACTATCAATTCCCGATCACTCTCGACGGTGAAATCTGCCACCTGTAAATTCTACTAATTTTCTAGCAGGACTATGTTAACTCCAATTTAAACAATTAAAGATTAATTTGATAGCTCTATAAATTTTAGGGTTAAAATTCTCTCCTAAATAGACAGACTATATATACATACACACATAGACGTACATACATACAGATGGCAAGCACGTAGAAGCTTCGGCGGGAGCATCCATTCAACTACTTGAAAAAATAAGACAGAAAGGACAATTTGCCAGACAGATTCACTATCCCTGTCCCAACTTCCACAACAATATATGCTTTCTTAAAAAATTTAAAGTAAAAAAAAACTAAATAAAATTAAATTAAAGGTACTCAAATAATTCTTCTAAGCCAAAAAGAAGCGAGGCAGATGAAATAACAAAAGATAAAGGTGGCCATGCTTTTCTGACAAAAAGAGAAAAAGAGGAAAAGAGAAATATGCAAAATGCCCCAAAAAGTACGGTTTAATTTCATTACGTGGTACGGGCATAAGCTTTCTGAACATGAAGAATAAAATTGGATGAAAGATAGGGTTTGGCTTGTAACTACTAATATTTCGAATGGTCTACATGTTTTCTTATTTTATGTTTCAAAAACGTCTTAAGAAGTTGTGAAGACAAGAAGCAAAATTGCCGCAAAAATTTGAGCCGGCCGTTAGCTTCACTAATTAAGAGTGTCCAGCTCATCTACAGGCTCAGAATTCAAGAGGTATCAGGTAGGGGTGTAAACGAATAGAGCTTGTGTTCGTGTTCGTTTTGTTTGAAATTTAGTTTGTTTGAAATAAGCTTGTGTTCGAAATTGTTTGTGAAGTCACTGTTCGAGTTCGTTTCTTAACGAACGAACCGAACACGAGCTGTTCGTGAACGACGAGCCAGTTTGACATTTCTAATATTAATATATATAAATAATATATTATATTAATTATATAACTTATATTATATAAATATATAATATCTATATTAATATATTACTGATATAGTATATTAATATATTATTATTATTATTTTATTATATATTATAATTTATATAATTTAATTTTTTAAAATGTGATAATTTTTTATATATAATTATTTTAAATTATTTTATATTTCGAACAATAACGATTCGAACAACGAACGGACCCACTGTTCATGTTTGGTTCATTTAACTAACCAATTTATTCACGTTCGTTTCATTTATTTATCGAACGAATCTAACACGAACTCATTGAGGAACCGAATATCAACTGTTCGTGAACAACGAGCTTTTTTGACAGCCCTACATATACCACTCCATTCCCATACATTCCCATATCTTGCGCCTAAATTTTAATTTTTTTACATACATATCAGCTCATTTATTCATGAGGTGCGGTTCACTGTTTAAAAGTTAACATGGCGGTGGTATAAATGTAAGGAGTAAAATGTGGGGGTTGGATTAGTAAANTTCAATAAGTTTACTAACATGTTTATTCAAAAGTATGATAATAGTAGGGAACATCTCCATCATGAAGATATATTAAACAATATGTATATATATATATATATATATATATATACACATATATGGAGAATACGTCCGGAAAATAATAATAAATATAAAAAAATTCTAATAAATATTAAATATACGTAATAATATTTATAAGGTGACATAATAATTCTAACAGCTCATATATATGATTTGGCTAGCATAGAACATCAATTATTTATAATTTAGTTGATATATAAAGGTGTTGGGCTTTACCGGAAGAAGAGAAGAAGAATGGAGAAGCAAAAGAATATAAAAAGGCCACAATGTTTTATCTTGTTTCAACTCTCATAGTTCTCATAACCCTTAAGATCCAAGCTTACTACACTTAACTCTTCTATACCTCCACCTCTATAATATTCTAAATCTTCAACACTCGCACAACCTTTATACAAGTACAAATCTCTTCTACCACATACTTATCATTATAAATCTCTTTTGCCATTTTAAATCCAGATTTCAATCACAGGAGGAATAGAGTATAGGGAAGGATAGGGAATAGGATGAGGGAGATCATATTGGGTTTTCTATAATTAGCTCTAATGAACAAAAAATCGGAATCCTGATTAACATTTAATACATCCTATTGAAAGGGGTTAACCTTCATAAAATAACAAATTTAGGTCTATCTCATTCATAGACCTTTAATTAAACATATAAATTATTGACTTATAGTAATATCCTCGCTAAAACTTTGGCCTTGCAGAGCTTTTCTTTCAATTGGTTTGTCGGATAAACACAACTGTTTTATGCTTCTGGTTCTTGGGCTCGGTCCCTCGTGCTTAGCCTTTCGAGCCATGAGAGCTTGGCCTCCGAGTATCTTGATTTTCTTTTGAATGTCTTATTGGTAATATCATCACATATCGTTACCTTTTGAAACAGAATAATTTAATAACAATACTACCTTTTTCTAAGGATTAAAAACATGAATGCTGACTCTGTTATGACTATGCTAACTCTGTTATGATTAATCGATTTCTTCATCTCTGTCTATCTCCAAACGCGAAAAAATCATCATTTTCCTAATGTAGCAGTTAAAATACATGATCTCTCTTATAATTTTAGCTGATGAGTAATGTACTTAGTATGATGAAACATTTGAATTATCAATATATATTTTTACAATAATGTGGATTTCGAGGAAAAGAGTCCAGCTTTTCTCCTTGTTTACATCGCATTTTTTTCATGTGGACTTGCATTATATAGAATATGCGGCATATATGTAAACAGTATGGATAGATAAATGAATCAAGACAAATAGGAAATAACAAAATATCAATTAAATTAGCTTTGCATAATTTGTATATGAAAATATTTTATTTTTAACATCAAACTTCAGCGTACATCAATGTTTTGATGATGAGAAATATTACTCAACACAGAAAGTTAACCATCTTTTCTACTCATCGAATGACATCTAATAATCTAACTTGAAGTAGCTGGAATCAAAGCTGAACCGGAGAAATGACGAACTGGTGAAGGTTTCATTAACCGGCCGGATTCTGTTTGGATCAAATTATGACTGTCGAATTTAATTGGGCCNCGGTTTATCAGTAAGAATTTATGGTTAACTTTGTTGCTATATAAAGAATACAGATTCAGGCTTCAAGGAACACAGCAACAAGCGAAGAAGAATGGGGAAGCAAAAATCTAAGGAGGCCACAATGGCCTCTCTTGTTTCAGCTATCTTAGTTCTTGTTTCTCTTATGTTGCCTCTTGAGGCTCAGGTTCCCTACTATTACTCTTCTCCACCACCACCTCAATATCATCACAAATCTCCGTCACCGCCACCGCCGGTTTACAAGTATAAATCACCTCCACCACTAGTTTATCATTACAAATCTCCACCACCTACTTACAAGTACAAATCTCCACCCCCACCTTTTCACATCTCTCCGCCACCGACTGTCTACCATTACAAATCCCCGCCACCACCTGTTTACCACTCACCATCACCACCTATTTACAAGTACAAATCTCCTCCACCCCCTGTACATCACTCTTCACCACCGCCAGTTTACCATTACAAATCTCCACCACCACCAGTATATCAATCTCCACCACCATCTAGTAATCATTACAAATCTCCACCACCACCTACTTATCATCACAAACCTCCCCCGTCGCCTGTTCACCACATTCCACCACCGCACATTTATCATTATAATTCTCCACCGCCACCTGCACACCACCACCACCACCACCGAACTCCACCGCCGCCCGTCTATCATTACAAATCTCCACCACCACCTATTCACCACACTTCGCCGCCACCTGTTTATCATTATAATTCTCCACCACCACCAATTTATCATTACAAATCTCCACCACCACCTGTTCACCACCCATCGCCACCACATGTTTATCATTATAAATCTCCACCGCCGCCAATTTATCATTACAACTCTCCTCCACCACCTATTCACCACACTTCGCCACCACCTATTTATCATTACAAATCNCATATGCGCTTGTACCCTATATAAAAAAAAAAATCAATAAGTTTACTAACATGTTATTCAAAAGTATGATAATAGTAGGGAACATCTCCATCATGAAGATATATTAAACAATAAGCATAATTGGAGAGCTTTTCTTTCAATTGGTTTGTCGGATAAACACAATTGTTTTATGCTTCTGGTTCTTGGGCTCGGTCCCTCGTGCTTAGCCTTTCGGGCCATGAGAACTTGGCCCCCGAGTATCTTGGTTTTCTTCGGAATGTCTTATTGGTAATATCATCACATATCGTTACCTTTTGAAACAGAATAATTTAATAACAATACTACCTTTTTTTCTAAGGATTAAAAACATGAATGCTGACTCTGTTATGACTATGCTAACTCTGTTATGACTAATCGATTTCTTCATCTCTGTCTATCTCCAAACGCGAAAAAATCATCATTTTCCTAATGTAGCAGTTAAAATACATGATCTCTCTTATAATTTTAGCTGATGAGTAATGTACTTAGTATGATGAAACATTTGAATTATCAATATATATTTTTACAATAATGTGGATTTCGAGGAAAAGAGTCCAGCTTTTCTCCTTGTTTACATCGCATTTTTTTCATGTGGACTTGCATTATATAGAATATGCGGCATATATGTAAACAGTATGGATAGATAAATGAATCAAGACAAATAGGAAATAACAAAATATCAATTAAATTAGCTTTGCATAATTTGTATATGAAAATATTTTATTTTTAACATCAAACTTCAGCGTACATCAATGTTTTGATGATGAGAAATATTACTCAACACAGAAAGTTAACCATCTTTTCTACTCATCGAATGACATCTAATAATCTAACTTGAAGTAGCTGGAATCAAAGCTGAACCGGAGAAATGACGAACTGGTGAAGGTTTCATTAACCGGCCGGATTCTGTTTGGATCAAATTATGACTGTCGAATTTAATTGGGCCGTTAAAAACCAAATATTTTCTTTTGATTCAAATGATGAAAGTTTCAAAAAGTTGAATTTCGCCAAGTCTTTAAGCAGTCGTAGCACCTTCCCCGGCCTTTTCAGTGCCTTTGGAGCTTCAGCCATCGCATTCTCGTCAGCGCCTGCATCGGCCTTTGGCTCTGTCAGTTGGGAGCCTGTTTTGATATTTTATAAACATAGAAGCATTTTCAGATTATGTTGATCAATGGAAAATTTACTGACAAGTGTTTTCATAATCTACGTACATTTTCNTCCGGCCTTTTTAGTGCCTTTGGAGCTTCAGCCATCGCATTCTCGTCAGCGCCTGCATCGCCCTTTGGCTCTGTCAGTTGGTAGCATGTTTAGATATTTAATAAACATGGAAGCATTTTCAGATTATGTTGATCAATGGAAAATTTACTGACAAGTGTTTTCATAATCTACGTACATTTTCATTGATATTAAAAAAAAATTAATATAATTTTGTGCATTACATAAAAAAAAGCTAGAATTATAAAAGTGTAAATTAAACATATGTCTTTAAGAATCTTGAGGAAATCTAACCTATCAAGAGGCATGGTTAAAGAGGACCCACCGATGGTTAAAGTACTTAGCACATGAACTAGAAAGGCCTATTGCCTTAGTTCTTTCGGAGCTGAATCGAAAGTTGACAGATCTTAGAAGTCAATCAGCCAACAAGGTTTTGGCTAACTGACAAACAGTTGCAGTAGTCTGACAGTCTGAACAGAGNAACATGAACTAGAAAGGCCTATTGCTTTAGTTCTTTCGGAGCTGAATCGAAAGTTGACAGATCATAGAAGTCAATCAGCCAACAAGGTTTTGGCTAACTGACAAACAGTTGCAGTAGTCTGACAGTCTGAACAGAGCGGAGTCTGTCGAGTGGGCTTCCCAGTCCAAGGAGTACCTGCCACAAGCGGTCGAGTGGAACTCCTTGTGCCCTTTTGCCTTTGCCAAAAAATTGGGGGGTTATTTATTTAGTAAAAGACTGATGAATAAGCAAAAACTCTAGAAGTTTTATTCTGCTTGGCACTATCTCTCTCTTTCTCTCATCTTTCATTACGGAAGTAATAATATTTTTCGACGGCCAAATTCCATCGATTTTGATGTGAGAAACCCATCGCTTTTAATATTTCTGTTGGTTTACTAACTGTTTTAAGCTCATAGATCGACTGATATTCCGACAACATAAAATTACTTAAACATAACCTAGATTAATGTTGTAGCTTTTTTTGAGAAATTTAAAATCATCGGTTTTTGTCAGTTCATAGAACCGACGGCTATTCCGTTGGTAATAGCGACAACATACACGTCGAAAAAGTGTCACGCTTGTTANGCTGAAACATAACCGAGATTAATGTTGTAGCTTTTTTTGAGAAATTTAAAATCATCGGTTTTTGTCGGTTCATAGAACCGACGGCTATTCCGTTGGTAATAGCGACAACATACACGTCGAAAAAGTGTCACGCTTGTTAGTTTTTTGATGCAGACAAACCTTTACTTACGTGTCGTCGATGCGTCAGATTTTTTAATTGGTGGATAAGCTGCTAGAAAAGTGTTGCGCCCATCGTTTTAGTATGACACACTTATGTCGTCGGTTCGGTGTCGGTTATGCGTTAGTAAATAAGTATATTGGCTAGTCATCGGTTTTACCTACGGACATGCTAAAATTAGTTGCAAAAATGACGATAATCCGTTAGGAAAAAAACTTCTTTTTTTCTCATATTTATATTATCACACATATTATCACAACATTTAATATATCACTCCAAGCATTTAACAAACTAAAATAATAGTCGAACAGTAAACTATCTAATTAGATATAAAAATAAAAAAAGTATATTTATCCTTAAAAATATATATTATTTTTCATAGAAAAAAAATATATGTACAAATGTACAAAATAATCATAAAAAATGCCCCCTAATCTTTCTCCTCTATTTTCTCATCCTCACCGTCATCGTCATTCGCTACTNCGATATAAAAATAAATAAAGTACATTTATCCTTAAAAATATATATTATTTTTCATAGAAAAAAAATATATGTACAAATGTACAACATAATCATAAAAAATGCCCCCTAATCTTTCTCCTCTATTTTCTCATCCTCACCGTCATCGTCATTCGCTACTTTCTCCTCCTCCAATGCTGTTGTTGCCTTGTCACACTCCCTCATCCACTGTCGGAAGGAATCTAACTCGGCCTATAGCTTGGTTTCCATGTTAGCCTCTAGTTCCGACCTCATCTGAGTGAAGTGGACCTCCATCTCGACAAAGAATGCTTTTGAATAAAAGATTCTATGAGAGAGTAAGTTTCTTAACACATTGATTATTCATTGAAACATAATTGTATTTTTTTTAATGAGCTTTTTATTCATTTCTGATTAAAAGAAACAATGATTCTTCTTTAGTTGATGAAATCATGTCTCTTGTAAATGGTTCTAACAAGGTTGCACAAAGATATAAGGGATTGTACTTAAATGGTAATAAATTTTATATCAAATATTATGATGATAATTAAAGAAATCAAAACTACAATGTTGTGAACACCACAGAAAATGTCAACTTCAATTACTAGGGCAGGTGAATGATATTATTAACATTTGTTATTCCGGCTTATTTTGGGTTGCCTTGTTCAAATGTGATTGGGNAGATTAAAAGAAACAATGATTCTTCTTTAGTTGATGAAATCATGACTCTTGTAAATGGTTCTAACAAGGTTGCACAAAGATATAAGGGATTGTACTTAAATGGTAATAAATTTTATATCAAATATTATGATGATAATTAAAGAAATCAAAACTACAGTGTTGTGAACACCACATAAAATGTCAACTTCAATTACTACGGCAGGTGAATGATATTATTAACATTTGTTATTCCGGCTTATTTTGGGTTGCCTTGTTCAAATGTGATTGGGTGAACAATAATGTTACTGGGATGAAGAGAGACCAATTTGGACAGAATTTAGTGAACTTTCACTCTTAATTCATACAAGCAAAGAAAAAGAACATGAACCATTTATTTTCTTTTCTCAAGTGGAGTCAATGTTCTACATTCGGGATCCCAAAAATTNCGAAGAGAGACCAATTGGACATAATTTAGTGAACTTTCACTCTTAATTCATGCAAGCAAAAAAAAAGAACATGAACCATTTATTTTCTTTTCTCAAGTGGAGTCAATGTTCTACATTCGGGATCCCAAAAATTAAAGTTAGAATTATGTTATAAGAGTAAAAACCTGAGATATTTAAGATTATAGTATAACTTCTAATAGAGAGGAATTGGACAAATAGTTAAAGTTTTTTAGGATCCTTTGTGTGTGTGTGTGTGTGTGTTTTTTTTTTTTTTTTTTNGTGTGTGTGTGTGTTTTTTTTTTTTTTGTGCTGAAAGAGAAAAACTCAATTAGTTCATATTCCATGTAGGTCAATATGTGGTAAGAACTTCATATTTTTAGACTATTTTTTATTCATTTTACTAATTGTTTGTAGGAAATCCTAGATGTTTTTTGGAAATACTGAAACTTATTGTACTTTTATTGCTTGGTTTTATGTTTTTGGCCCTTTTTTTGTACATATTTTTATGTTTTATTGTTGTAGAATGGTTTGGTGATGTTAAATCTTTTGATGTTTTGAGGAGTTTTGACCTCATTTGTTTTGATAATTTCATTGAATTCTAAGGAAGTTATTCATACATACATACCACTTAATTCAATGTATTTACATGCATATGAAAGATTTGGGTGTTAAGTTCGTAGGAATTGAGTGGTATGTAAGTAAATGCCCCATAAATGTGAGATAAATACTATATGAAGCAGGTGTGCTGGAAGGATTTATTTCTCTATTCTGAAATTGAAGCCCAGTATGTTTAATTTGCATTTTAGTAACATCCTTATTCATTAGATAACCTCTATCCAATTCATACTGATTTTTATATGGTATATCTGCAATTAATGTGTGTAGTTTTTTTTTCAGATTAAATCAGATTGATTTTTACTTGGATTTCTGAACGAAACTCTTGCTTCATTTGTTAACAAGTTCTCAACTATTTCAAATTATTAGTTTTCAGACATGACAATAAGTAGTTTGTTGAAATGTACCAAAAATGTCGTATCTAGGTGGTCCCAGTAGAAGAGAGAGTAGTATTCCATCTGAACAGTCTTCTACGCCATTCTGACTCACGGGAGTAGAGCATAAGCGGCGCACCAAATTCAAAAACTCAATTGTCTCGTAATTCTGGAAATCAGACATCATGACAGAAGAAGACATTTGGCTTATTATTGTAACGTTATTATTTATATCGCTTTTACTCGAATATATAATGTTTAATGTTGTGATGAAATTTATTTATACTCTCGTTCACTGTTATCGATGATCAATTCGCTCCAATTAGGTGTAGGGGGTCCACTTCTTGCGTAGATATTCAAAATCTGCCTCAAGGTACTCGTGTTCATGTCAAGGTGAAAGAGAATTGTGCGTCTTGCAATATCCCAAAGTCCACACTACTAGCATCATATCTAGGAGTTATCGCTAGAGCTTCAAAGCTAGCTTCAATATCATTTCAAGATTGATGAAATAAATGTTTAGAGCCATTTAAAAAAAAAAAATTTGTCAGTAGAAGTAGAAGTAACAAAAGTAATTAGCATTATTTTATATCTATTTTGATTACTAAGCTTTATANAGCTTCCCAGTCCAAGGAGTACCTGCCACAAGCGGTCGAGTGGAAGACTTTTTATTTATTTATTTATAACTAAATTACCATGTAGCGCCCCTACTAAAATATGGGCAAGCAGATAATTGTACTCTTTGTGCCCTTTTGCCTTTGCCAAAAAATTGGGGGGTTATTTATATAGTAAAAGACTGATGAATAAGAAAAAACTCTAGAAGTTTTATTTCGCTTGGCACTATCTCTCTCTTTCTCTCATCTTCCATTACGGAAGTAATAATATTTTTCGACGGCCAAATTCCATCGGTTCTGATGTGAGAAACCCATCGCTTTTAATATTTCTGTTGGTTTACTAACTGTTTTAAGCTCATAGATCGACTGATATTCCGACAACATAAAATTNCATATTTTTAGACTATTTTTTATTCATTTTATTAATTGTTTGTAGGAAATCCTAGATGTTTTTTGGAAATACTGATACTTATTGTACTTTTATTGCTTGGTTTTATGTTTTTTGCCCTTTTTTTGTACATATTTTTATGTTTTATTGTTGTAGAATGGTTTGGTGATGTTAAATCTTTTGATGTTTTGAGGAGTTTTGATCTCATTTGTTTTGATAATTTCATTGAATTCTAAGGAAGTTATACATACATACATACCACTTAATTCAATGTATTTACATGCATATGAAAGATTTGGGTGTTAAGTTCGTAGGAATTGAGTGGTATGTAAGTAAATGCCCCATAAATGTGAGATAAATACTATATGAAGCAGGTGTGCTGGAAGGATTTATTTCTCTATTCTGAAATTGAAGCCCAGTATGTTTCATTTGCATTTTAGTAACATCCTTATTCATTAGATAACCTCTATCCAATTCATACTGATTTTCATATGGAAAATCTGCAATTAATGTGTGTAGTTTTTTTTTCAGATTAAATCAGATTGATTTTTACTTGGATTTCTGAACGAAACTCTTGCTTCATTTGTTAACAAGTTCTTAACT
Source organism: Phalaenopsis hybrid cultivar (assembly GCA_002079205.1). Classification (NCBI taxonomy): domain Eukaryota; kingdom Viridiplantae; phylum Streptophyta; class Magnoliopsida; order Asparagales; family Orchidaceae; genus Phalaenopsis; species Phalaenopsis hybrid cultivar. The sequence goes on from JXCR01106272.1 coordinate 36,453, forward strand.
ATTTCAAATTATTAGTTTTCAGACATGACAATAAGTAGTTCGTTGAAATGTACCAAAAATGTCGTATCTAGTTGGTCCCAGTAGAAGAGAGAGTAGTATTCCATCTGAACAGTCTTCTACGCCATTCTGACTCACGGGAGTAGAGCATAAGCGGCGCACCAAATTCAAAAACTCAATTGTCTCGTAATTCTGGAAATCAGACATCATGACAGAAGAAGACATTTGGCTTATTATTGTACCGTTATTATTTATATTGCTTTTACTCGAATATATAATGTTTAATGTTATGATGAAATTTGTTTATACTCTCGTTCAGTGTTATAGATGATCAATTCGCTCCAATTAGGTGTAGGGGGTCCACTTCTTGCCTAGATATTCAAAATCTGCCTCAAGGTACTCGTGTTCATGTCAAGGTGAATGAGAATTGTGCGTCTTGCAATATCCCAAAGTCCACACTACTAGCATCATATCTAGGAGTTATCGCTGAAGCTCTAGATTGATGAAATAAATGTTTAGAGCCATTTAAAAAAAAAATTGTCAGTAGAAGTAGAAGTAACAAAAGTAATTAGCATTATTTTATATCTATTTTGATTACTAAGCTTTATATTAAATAATTTTCATTTTTTTATTAAATAAAATCAAAATTTGAGATTTATGGACAAGCTAGATGATGGATTTATCAATCAGTAGGAGTAAACTGGCGTAACTATAAAAATTATTTGAAGGCACAACATTGGGATAGCCGAGCGGTAGAAGATATTTTGGAGGGTGTCCCAAAAGAAGTTGATTATGTGCAGTGGTGTCGATTAGTGACTCAATGATGGAAACCAAACGATCGGGTAAGTTTTATTATTTTCTTTTGTACTACNCCGGTAGAAGATATTTTGGAGGGTGTCCCAAAAGAAGTTGATTATGTGCGGTGGTGTCGATTAGTGACTCAATGATGGAAACCAAACGATCGGGTAAGTTTTATTATTTTCTTTTGTACTACAAGTTATGCAAGCATAAATAAATTTTTGTGTTGTTTTGCTTTGATTTTATTTTTTTTGGTAGGAGAGGGCAGGGAAAAATAAAGTAAATGCTAAAAAGCAAACTTGTCCTCGCACAATGGGCCGAGTAAGCTTTGTAAGGAAACAGAAAGAGCCCGTTCGAGATTATTTATATTTTGAATTCATTGCTACATATTTCTTTCTCATTTGCTATATTTTGCAGTTTAATCAGAACACATTACAACTATGAAAAATTAGTCAAACAGATAAAGACGAAAGTTTGTGAGGATGCTGGACTTAGATGAGTATTATTATATTTTTTTTCGTAGATACTCTCTTACTTTTAATGATTAATTCATTTTCTCTTAAAATGTGTTNCATCTGAGGATGTTGGACTTAGATGGGTATTATTATATTTTTTTTCGTAGATACTCTCTTACTTTTAATGATTAATTCATTTTCTCTTAAAATGTGTTGTCTACAAGGACAAACTTGTGTGCTTTCAGTGGAAGATAGTCTAACACGTGATGATGGAAATATTGAGGCAAATGAGAAGGTTTTTCTTGATATCATGGGTCATGAGTACCCTGATAGAGTACACNAGACACACTTGTGTGCTTTCAGTGGAAGATAGTCTAACACGTGAGGATGGAAATATTGAGGCAAATGAGAAGGTTTTTCTTGATATCATGGGTCATGAGTACCCTGATAGAGTACACACGCAAAGATTTAGAGTAACTCTAACTTGTTACTTTGCAAATAGTACAACTACTACCGGCGAAAGCAATGAAGGTAATAACATTGTTCGAGTGGCCAGGGTGGAACCGGACATATAAATTATAAAGCATGAGATGCGGGACTTCGATTCATGTTGTGATGAGATGAGAGGATTTATGCAACGATTTGAGACAATACATCCACCACCAAGGTGTTTGCATGATGTACACTGATTCTTATATTATAAAATTTTGAACTAAGTTTGATCATTAATTTTTTTCATCATTTCATAACTATTATTTTATTTATAGGAAGATAATGAACACTTTTCTCAAGAATAAAGTCAAAGAAAATTAGGAATGAAGCATTCCGTGTGCTTGTGCAAGCTAGATAATTGGGTCATATTTTGTTATAGCATTTATGTTATGCCGCTGTAAACTTTTTTCTTTAAAGTCAACATGTTAGCTTACTTTTGTTTAAAATGCAATGAAGTATAGTTTCATGTTCATTAGTAATGTGTATGAGATATAATCTATAATTAGTTTTATTATTATAATTCAAAAGCATAAACGGCTTCATATGGCCCTATGCGAAGGACTAAAGAAAAGCCTCTACAAGCTGGCTGTTTTTTCATGGGCATTTTCTTAAAAGCATAAACGGCTTCATCATAGACTGCTAGTTTTGAAAATCAAAATCATATTGGCAATGCACATGGTAAAGATACTTATCGTCACTATTAAATTTGAGGAATATAAGAAGATTTACAGGACTTCGGCTCAAATGCCGTTTATGTGCATAACTCAAAAAGGAGCTTTGGCTGCAATGGTACTCGCCCATTTGAATGTTCT
>JXCR01106273.1:8194-18978 GCA_002079205.1 Phalaenopsis hybrid cultivar
AAAAAAAAAAAAAAAAAAAAAGGCTAGTAAGAAAACGTAAAAAAAATAAAAATGAATAAAAAAGTAGTGGAAAGCCGGCAGTCGCCCATGCGATTGTGCCAAATTTTAACTTTTTATTTAGTAAAGATGGATGTTTTAATTTATATTAATCAAATGCTTTCTTTTTGAATTTGTCTATTGTCCAGCGCTATACTGAAAAAATATTAATTTTGAATTATCACTAACAACTGAAAATGATTTATTTATTTTTTTTAAATAGCCGTTTCATATGACTATTTCACATAACTGTATGCAAAATAAATAAATAGATAAATGCTTTGAATTCATTACATATTGCAACACAGCTCAAAGTAGGAAAAAAAAAAGAAGGAAAAAGCTAACTAAAAGACAGCATATAGAAGCATGTCGAATTCAAAATGGTAGAATAATAATTTTTGCACAAAAAAATAGCACATATTCATACAATTAAAGTGACAAGTATATGACACATCAAATATGGATGTAAGAACCCCGAGAAGATGAACAAATCACGATGTCTAGCCTAGTTGAAGTAATTCACTATATAATTGTTAGTATATATACTTAGTGTTCTCCACAAAGTTAATGTGCAAAAGGTATTTCAAGATTAATAGTTCTAACAAGCTGTGAAGATCATTATCGATTGTTATTGACCCAGTAATCCACTGTGAATGTTGCAGATGATGGTTGTAGCACGAGCATGTCGTGAAGGCTGTAGTTGAAAGTCGTACTAGTAGTTGATCATGTTGGTCATAGATGGTTGCTTCAAGAGTGTTAGTTGGGCACATTGGCCTTTGTAGGAAGCTGCAATAACGTCCATGGATTGTAATAGTTGTAGTTGAGAGTTGTGTGACTTGTGATAATGTTTGTAGGTCTTATAGGTCAGAGTTGGGAACTGCGTGAATTGTAATTATGTTTATAGGTTGTAAAGGCCACAGTTGGGAGCTACGTGAGCTCAAAATGTTTGTAGACCCCGAAGACTGATTTGGGAGTTACATGAGTTGTGATGATGCCCGTGAGCAGTGGAGGTTGGAGTTAGAAGCCGCATGAGCCAACAAAATGCCTGAGGGTCGTGGAGGCAAGAGCTGAGTTTCATAAGCTAAGATAACAATCATAGGCTGTAGAGGCTGAAGTTTGAAACAACATTAGCTAAGATAACATCTATATCTCACAAAAACTAGAGTTGGGAGTTGTGTGAGATGCATGGAGAAACTTCATGAGTTCGGAGAAAGTCACTGTTTTCTAAGTACAAGGGTTGTAAGCGATTGTTGTAAGGTGCGTCATTGCACTATATTTAGGGCGTGCTCTTACACCATATGTCGGGTGCTTCGTTGCACTATATTCGAGATATATTATTACATGATCTTTAGGGTCCATTATTATATGATGAATTGAACGATGTATTGTTCCATCCTGTGCCTCACATTACAGCTATAGGATCTCGCAATGCACACTATGCTCCGCAAGGGAATTTACCACTAGGAGTATATGTCAATCGATGGTGGTCGAGGAGTGGTGGCTGACTGTTGTCAGCTGGAGGAGCCAATGTAATTCAATGTGCCTTCAGTGTAAAACACAAGGGGGTTCAAAATCTTCTCTTCTAAGCTCCGACCTTTCTCAAGTTTAACATCTAGGCCCCCTCTCAAGAGAGGGATATGGCTTAATTTATAGAGTCTGAGAGAGGCATCCTAGCTATAAGGAAGGAATCCATATCACTTCTTCAAACAATCGGGAGAGGTGCCTTGTTCAAATAGCATTTGGTGGACATTTGAATGACTTAATGATGTCAGAACTTATTGATCTTGCCCTCGTTGGATTCATCCTATCAAGTTTCTCAACACAATTATAATCTTGTCAATTTAAAATTCATTTAACTTCTTACTTAGCACCATAAGCTTTCAAAAATGACTTAATGCCCTGATCTTGACTTGATTTGACTCAGATTGAACGAACTTTGGTGTCTCGAGTTTGTCTCATCGAACTAGTTAGTTTGACTATAAGTTTGCTAAAATCAAAGTTATGAATGACCTTTAATTGAACTATGAGCATTATTTGCTCAAAAAATTATCTTGAGATTTGTGCAATGCCTCGAGATTGGTGCCAGATAATGAAAATTTGTTTAAGCCATATCTGTTTATCTTCCGATGAGGTTGACTTTATCTTCCAAAAAAACCAATATTAAATTTCTCATTTTTTATATTATATTTGTGATCTGTGGGGCTAAATGGGACATCAGAAATTTTGCAGGATGTTGATTGGGCATCTGTGGAGGTCTTGTGTGCATCTGATGGGATCGAGATCAAACAGTTGGTTTGTGACTAATAGAAAGGATGAAATTCTATGAAATTTCATGCAGATTATTAGTTTGAGTCATCTGATTATACAAAACTGCATAGTTATCGTGTGGATCTGTCGCCAAAATGAAAGAGTTCTTATGTTTTTTTTTCTTTATTTTTGGCCCATTTTGATTCTATAAATATGGCAAAAAGAGGAGAAAAAAAAAGAGTCTCTCAACCTATTTTTACTAGATCAATGGAGCTCCCCTTTCATATTACTGCTGCCCACGTTAGAGTCTATTCTTAGTTTTGGGTGATCAATGGAGTTCTCTTGGCCTTCAAAATGGAATCTCCCAGTGTATTTGTATGATCAATGGAGCATCTCTTTGGCGTTGTTGTTTCTCACCTTTCAGGAGATTTCCCACATTGTTCTCAAAAATTTTTGAGAAGATTGTTTACATTGTTGTCGAGCTTTTTAGAGGGGATTTTTTGCACAAATGTAAGACTTTCCAAGTGACATTTTCTATGCCATTGTTACACCCTTTAAAGAAGATTTCTATGATGCAATCATACTTTCTGGATGAAATTTTCCGCATTGTTGACGCACTTTTGAAAGGATATTTTTCCGCAACACCATCATGCTTTCGGGAGATGATTTTCTACCATGTCATTGTGCTTTCCAAAAATGATAGGTATGAGACACCTCAATTTTTACATGAAAGACTCTAGAAAGGATAAAAATCCACTAAACCTAGCCTAGTTGAATTGATCCACTATATAAATATGAATACATATGTTTACTCGTGGCTTTAGAGGAAGGGCGTGAACCTTCATACTTGTGGTTAATCAGTGCATGCCAGAAGATTTGCGATGGTGGAGTAATAATTTAGCATCTTAGTGTTGCACAAAAATATAGCACACGCATAGGTGATTAAAGTGGCAGATATAAAAAACCTTGAATTTTATGTGAAAACCCTAGAATGGAGGAAAAACTGCAGGGTCTAGCACAGTTAAAGTAATCGACTATACAATTATGAGTATATATGCCACTCTTCTCTATAATTAGCGATGATAGAATTACAAAGTCGATGTGCAACTATATTTTAGTAATAATAGTTGTAACAAGATGCATAGTCAATTTTTATGGAGACAGTAATCTATTGTAAATGTTGTAAACAATGGTTGTAACCCCAACTAGTCGTAGAAATTATAGCTAAAAGTCAAAGTTGTTGTCGGTCATGTAAGCCGAAGATGGTTACTTGAAGAGTATCAGTTTTCCATATATGTCGTAATAGAAAGATACAATAACGTTCGTAAGTTGCAAAGACTGGAGTTGAGAGCTACATGAGCTGCGATAATGTTCGTAGGCTGTAAAGGCCAAAATTGGGAGTTGCATGAGCTAAGATAGTGCTTGTAGGTCAGATTTGGAAGTTCTATGAGCTGAGATAACGTTTACATGTCGCACATGCCAAATTTGAGAGTTGCATGAGCCGATATAACATTTGTATGTTAAAAAGGTAGGATTGAAAATCGTGCAGTCATATTTCCGATGTACAATAAATTTAAATTTCTTAAGCATCAATCATCTTATTGTTTTAGATCTTAATTTTTTTCCAAAAAAGAAAACCGCAAGAAATGACCAAATCCACATAGGTTGATGAATGAACCCCAAACTTCCATGCAGAAAATTATTATTATTTTTATGCACAACAAATGAGAAGAAGAAGAAGGAGAAGTTATTGTCTTATCCTTGGTACAATCTTCTAATAATCAGCAAAATAACTTTTCTCAGTGAACGCTCGGAGGGCAGATAATTGGGGAGTCCGGCAGCATCGGGAACGACATCTTATAATTTTCATGCTTCGTTGGCGTCTCCAGTGTTATCGGCTTCAGCTCAGGAGGAGGAACTGTCTCTTCAAATCCCACTATTTCTAATACCGAAGAGAAGCCGCATGAGCTAAAGGTTTGACCCATCCTCTTCCTTGTTTCCTCGATCGTTTAATTTGCAGGAAAACTGATCAGCTTTTGTGCAACCTAGTTCTCAATATTGAAGCATATTTATAGATAAATGGTTTGAGATCTCGTCATATCTCGAATCCAATAGAGAGACAACACATGTAAAGTGAAATCACAACAATACAATATGATTGCTCTACTTTACACGTGACACACTTTTATTGGACTCCGAATACATCCAGAGCCCTGACCTAGCATATTTTCCTCCATATGGCCTCCAATTTTGATATAGCACCCAAGAAAGATTATAAAATCAATATAAAAATTAAATAACCTGATCTTTTCTTTTATTTATAATTCTTTAGTGAGTCATTTAACACCAAAAATAAATTTTAAAATAAAAATAAATTAAATGTATATTAGTTTTATATTAATTTTTCTGACCAATTCGTAATTGCTTGCCATTTTTTTAATCAAACGAGATAATCTGCATCAAAAAAGTTGTCAGTTTTTTTGCCAATTCGTAGTTGTAATTCGCAATTGTTTGTCATTGCCAGCGAAGAAATAAAGAAGTTGAACTTGTACTTGATAAAAATAATACGCCAAAACTCTCTTGTTTAAATACTTTCCATTTAAACCTTTAACAAAATATGCATAAAAATATTATAACCACATGTTATAAATAAAAACATTAAATTTTAAGTGTAATATATGAAGATAACTTGAATATTATGTGGTATGTACATAAACTTTCAAAAAAGAAAAAAAAAAAAGACAAGTGTTGGAAAAAAATACCAAGTTATTCTTTTTGGGGGGGTGGCAAGGTGAAAATTGTGGGAAATAAAAGACTATTATAAAGGAAGGAATGCTTAAAAAGATGCTTATCATATCCTAAGAAAGTAACTTTTATTTCACTCTATTTTCTTCTGGTATAGATTTAAACACGTCACACCTATTTATATTAGTGACACCCCCACTTGGATTGTGACAACACATTTTAATTGTATGCGTACCATTGACACTAGAGGATTTTGCCAAATCACCATTGGCCAATTCAGACGCTAATTTGCCAATAATCCGATGTAAAATGGTATTAGCGGCAAATTTGCATGGATATGTAATCAACACAAAAAAGAGCATTGCAAATGTGTTTAGCATCAATTGTGGTCGACACAAATAAATTGTGTCAGCGTTAGCAGTTGGCGTTATCGACATTAGCCAGTTTCGACGCGACCATGCTGATATAAATGTTAACTGCTTAATTTGCATCCACTGTTTGTCGAGGCAAACTTGCATCATCATTTGTGTCTAGCATTGTTGAAACATCATGTGTCTAACATTTGTGTCTAGCATTGCGGAATGTATCGAATGTTGACGGAATTTCTAACGCAACACCAACGCAAACCTTGTCTTTTTAAAAATATTTATATTTAAAAGAAGAATTAGATTTTTATAACACGCACACAATAAATATCACAAGTATTTACTCGTCGCCATCCCAACATACAACATATTGCACAAATATGTATCGACAGTGAAAACAAATAAAATTTAACAAACATTATTCAAAATCGGTAAAAGTATTTAGCTAAATATAGAATTTATATATATAGGATAGTGTCCAAATACTAAACAAGAAAAATGTACATAAACCCCTATGGAGCATCATTATCAAATTCCTATGAAGTAACCCTTCTTTGTGACATCTTATACCAATTGTCTCTTAAAATGTAAGCAGGAGTCCTCTAATTGAGAGTATTCTTGAGTGCTCCCCTAGATATAATTAACGAAGGGGATACATTCTTTAGGGAGTTGGTATTGACCCCAGAACAAGTATACACACCTGAAACTCTGATTGTGGGTTGCTTTCGTAGAGTCTTCTTTGTGGATATGTCTTCTTTGATCTAGACTCGGTTTGAACATACAATTTTGGGCTATCATGCAAGGTTTGCCTTACGAAGGCCATCCACATTCATTCTCTTGTTTGTCTCCATTATCTTATGTCATTTCTTTCCGATTCTTTTCTTCTCTAGATTATTCATATAATCCAGAAAAGAGATTTACTNATGTCTTCTTTGATCTAGACTCGGTTTGAACATACAATTTTGGGCTATCATGCAAGGTTTGCCTTACGAAGGCCATCCACATTCATTCTCTTGTTTGTCTCCATTATCTTATGTCATTTCTTTCCGATTCTTTTCTTCTCTAGATTATTCATATAATCCAGAAAAGAGATTTACTAAAAAAATGGAATTATACGATGATTACAAGCTGGCGTCTCCATAACAAATACAAAAACAGAAAAAGAATGAAAATAGGTATTTCATCATCCATGGTAAATTTCTACTCCTTTGAGTCGCCAACTTGAATGGTCTTAACATAACGATCTAGTTCACAAATATTAGTCAGTAATATATAGCACAATGAAGGAGAATATCTCTATGTTAGCCTTGAGATTTTGTTGGAACTGAACTCTATAGTAGGTGCCTAAGAAACTTCTCATGTTTCAGATTGAGTACATTTTCTTTTTTCATCTTCTTGATCACTAGTGTCTTGTATCTTAAAATTTTTAGTGGGTTCTTCAGAAGCAACTGATAGCATCTCCATTTTATTGAAAGTTATATCCCTGGTCCTATAGAATTTCTGATTCTGATAAGTCTTAAAAAATTGTAACCAAGTTAATTTAAGTGATATTTACTGTATGTTACACTTCCTCTCTTCAAAGATTTTGAATCATGCTTACTCATGGATCTGGCATCAACATAAACATATGATAACAAACTAAAATTCAAGTGAGATAGATTTACCACTTTGCCACCCCAATCTTTTTCAGGAGTGCCTTCATATAATGATACTGATGGACCCTGATTTATAAGATGAATTGCAGTGTTCATTGTTCTATCCAAATTTACTTCGCCAAGCCTGCATGCAACCATTATTTTAAATACATTTGGCAATAACACTAATACAAATAATTCAAATAAAAAAAACTTAGGATTTGACCCCAACTAATTTAATTCAAATCATATTATTAAATTAAGTTTATAAATTTATTAAAATTTCTTGAATTAATTAATTAACTTAATTTAAATTATTCATTGAAAATGCCTTATATTAATTGATTAAATTTAATTTATTGATATAAATTTAAATATTATTTTGGTGATATCAATTATGATTATTTAATTTAATGAATTTTTTTATTACATTATTTTAAGTAATATCATGTGAATATAAAATCTAGTTGTTGGATGTACTAGTTAAGGGTCCGTTTGGGGCAGCTTGTGCGTTTCATGATGAGCTGCTTATCCTGAAACGCGGCCTGCGGGCCGACCGCAGAAGTCGACTCGCGGCCTGCGTTTAGTGTAAAAACTCAAACGCAGTTTCGAATAAGCTGGTGAAATACGCGAACCAAACAGTACGACGGCGTTTTCAACCGCCCGCACTTATAAGCTGCCTCAAACGGACCCTAAATGTAATTTATGCAAATGCCTTGAACAAACTCAAGCTGCCAATCAGAAAATAGGAAAAAAAAAACGGTAGCACCAGCGAATGTGCCAAATTAAAATTTTCTTTTCTATTAGTAAATACTTTTCCTTATTTTTTCAAAAACAATTTTCTTTTTTTTGTTGTTTTTTTTTTTTTTTTTTTTTTTTTTTTTTTTTTTTTTTTTTTTTTTTTTTTTTTTTTTTTTTTTNTTTTTGAGGTCCGGGAGTTTTAAGCACGGAATTTTTGGGCGGGAACAAATATATAACTATCATACTACCATTTCATCTGTGTTTTACTTTAGAATTTGTCCAGCTCTTTACTGAAATGGTCTTCATGAGCTATCAACCTAACATTAAAAATGAGAGATTAATGCCATCTATACAGGGAATAACTCATTATGATTATTTTTTAAAATATCCATTTCATAAAGGTTTTTTCACATACATGTATAAGAGAAGAAAATGCATTGATTTCATTACGTTGCAACACGGATCAATGTAGGAAAAGAAAAAACTAAAAACTAAAACACAGCGAGTTATTTGGCAAAAATTTCACTCCGTGCTCTCATAAGCTAAAAGTTCTTGAAACTCGGAGATATGCATGTTGATGCATGCCAGATTTACAACGATTGGGTAATAATTTAGCGTTTAATCATTGTATAAAAATTTAGCGCACACTCATATAATTAAAATGACAAATAGAAGAAACATAAATTTACCTTGAAAATTTCTGAGAAGGCAAAAAAATCACAAGGCCTAGCTCAGTTGAAGTAATCCGCTATTAAGTTTATAATGAGATGTCAGAATTTTTTTTGCAGTTCTTGAGACTAGGTGTAGATTAGAATGGATCATACTTTTTCTTGAAAATATGGTTGTAGCCAAACTCAAGAATGATGTTTGACAACTTATTAGTTACTACTTTAGAATTTGTTATCCTCCAACAGGAGTGTTTTTTACACGAGCTTGTAAAATCGCTATTATATCAAAATTTGAAGAAACCAACTTCCTAATCCATCTAAAGAACGTCGCCCTTATAGCGAGAGGGTGGTGATGAAGCACTTTTTGCTATGAACATTTCCTCTTATTCTAGAAAGTGAGATGTAGTATGACTACACTACCAAAATTATACTTATGACATTAATGTGAATAACCTTTTGAGACTAAAGAGAACTTTTCTCTCGTTCCGAATGAAGTTTTTATAGACTTTTTATATGAATAAGATGTAGGAATCCTAACCCACTCCAATCATGCCTAATATATTAACTTGAATGACTATTTGAGATTGTAATAAAGGCTGCCCCCCTCTTCCAGGAATTCAATGTAATGTATAATTGTGAAGCAAAGTAGTTTTTTGTGTCTCTGATTTAAAGACTGTTGAATGTGACTTCACTCCCCTTAAACAACACTAAAATGTTATGCGCTAGAAGATTTGTGATGGAAAAACAAATTAATTTCTTAAAATTGCACAAAAATCTAACACACACTCAAGTAATTAAAATGATGGGTACGAGTCACCTCAACGTTTATCTGACAATATCTAGAAAAGAGAAAAAACCACTATACCCAGCCTAGTTGAAGTAATTTATAATATAATTATGAGTACATATGCTCACCCTTGGCGCTAGAGAAAGGGCTTAAACCTTTGAACTTGTTGTTAAATAATGCATTCCAAAAGTTTTACAATGGTGGAGTAATAATTTAGCATCTTAGCATTGCACCAAAACTTTGCACATGCACGTTAAGTCAAGTGACACCCCAATTTCTATGTGAAAAAATCATAGGGCATCTCCCAGTTGATATAATCCACTATACAATTATGAGTAAATATCCCCACTTTTCTCCTTAGTTAGGGACGAGGAAATTACAAATTTGATGTCCAACTATATTTCAACAATAATAGTCATAACATGTCATGTAGTTCATCTTCGACTACTATAGAGACAGTAATCTATCGTGATTGTTGTTGACAGTGGTTATAACCCCATCTAGGCTTAAAGGCTGTAGTTGAAAGTCATATAAGTTGTTGTTCATGTGGGTTATAGATGGTTATTTCAGAAGTTTCAGTTGGCCACATAGGTTATAATCGGAAGATACAATAATATTCATATTCTACAAAGAATTGGGATAGGAGTTATGTGAGCTATGATAACTTTCATTGGCTATAGAGGCCGAAGTTCGAAACTACACAAGTTGAGATAACATTTGTAAGCTCTAAAAGTTGAATTTCGGTGTTGCATGAGCTGAAGAAAGTTCGTATGACATATAAACCAAATTTGGAAGCTATGTAAGCTGAGATAATGTTTGTATGGCATAGAGGATTGAGTTGGAATCTACATGAGCTAAGATAACATGTTCAGGTCGTAGAGGCCAAGCTTGAGAACTGCATGAGCTGAGATAAAATTTATAGGCCACAAAGGTTGAGTTGGGAGCTACATAAGCTGAGATAACACTTGTAGGTTGTAGGGCTAAATTTGGGAACTGCATGAAGTGAGATAGTGTGTGTAACACATAGAGGCCTAAATTGGGAGCTTTAGTTGAGATAATGTTTGTAGGTCATGGAGGCCAAAGTTGGGAGCTACATGAGTTGATATAGCTGCTGTAGGTCGCAAAGGATGGAGTTGGGAGCTACATGAGTTCTAATAACATCTATAGACGGCATAAGCCAGAGATGAGAGCCACATGAGTTAAGATAATGTTTGAAGGCCACAAAGTTTAGAGTTGGGAGCTATGTGAGCTATGATAATATCTATAGGTTGCAGAGACCAGAGTTGGGAGCTACATGAGCTGAGATATTGCTCGTAGTCCACAGAGGCTGAAGTTGCGAGATGCATTAACAAAGATAATATCCATATGTCATAGAAGCTAGACTTGTATTATGTATTGAATGATTTATTTCTTTATCAAGCATGAATATTAATTTTTATTTTAGAAATCAATACTTTTTAAATAATCCATTCATAATTTTGATCATGCATAACATTCAAAATTGAAGCACTTTTGTTTATAGAAGATGATATCATAGCAAGTGATACAGGGGAATTAGGAG
>JXCR01106286.1:0-11667 GCA_002079205.1 Phalaenopsis hybrid cultivar
CCTACTCCCACCGATATACTCCGGGACCGTAGACCTCCGTTCTACTCCCTTGGGACCGTAGGTCTCCGCCCTACTCCCACCGATATACTCCGGGACCGTAGACCTCCGTTCTACTCCCTTGGGACAGTAGACCTCCGCCCTACTCCCTTTTCAGCACTGAATCAAACGCAAATCAAATTCTACCACAAATTCGAAATCTACACCCAAAGCTTGATAATCCGAAGTTCACTTCCTAATCCCCAGCAGAAATATTTGTCACTCATTTCTACGTTTTGCTCTAAGTGTGTTGGCTTAGACTTTTGTGTTGGTTTTGTTGATCTTTTCGATCAACACCAATATGTGCGGTGTGCTCGTCCGGCACACCACACCTATTGAGGGTCCATTTGTTGACCTCATTTTTAGTGAGGTCTAGTCTTTCTCTTAGGATTTAGGATCTAGCCTTAGGGATTTCCCTTTGACTATCTTAGAACCTTAGAAATGGGACCCGCCTCATTTTAGAAATTGAACCCACTTCTATACCCTTTTGGAGTTTCGTGTGTGTGGTATCGACTTCTAGCACTTAGAAGGGTGAAACCAATATGAGGGAACCCAAAAGGAATCCCTATAGGACCTTTAAGCATTAGGATGGCCTTTGGCACAATTCGCACTCCCGCGTGCACAAACTTCGCAATTCGGAGAACCGATACGTTCGATCACTATGATTCGCATCGCTTGCACCGTTACCTATCAAAGACTCGAATGAACTTTTTGAGACGATTGATCCCGGGTCAAAATTTTGTGAAATTTGAATTTTGACGTGTTTTTGACCCGATTGTCGACGAGGTTGTCCGAGCGACCCCGGATGACAAAACGGACTGCACCGGCGCGTCTGGAATGTCGATTTTGCTTAGAGAGCACACCTATTTTGTTAAGGCACTGCGCGCGAATAATTTACATGGGATTTAATATATATATATATATATATTAATAAAAAATGAATCCTCCTGCTTCCTTTTAAAGCCCTATATCCCTAAACTCACGCACCCGAGCTCTGCCTCCCTTTCCCTCTCCCGTTCGCGTATCCCGCTCTTCCCTTTCTCGGTCTCGAGCCGACCGAGCCCTTCTCCTCTACGCGAGGGAGAGTTGACTTCTCATTCGTCCTTGCCCGACACTTTCTGCTCGAGACTCTCCTTCCCGAAGCTGCGACTGCCTCTATGAGCTGCGATTTTCCTTTTCTTGGTAGTTTGACTCTGAGGAGCTTGCTCCCTGGTACACTCAAATAACAACTTTCTCTTCTTCCCGATGCTTCCTTCGCTGCCACTAGGCTCGCCACTTGGTCCTGGATGTTTCGGTTGCTTCATCTTCTGTGAGCAGAGGATGCGTCTTTTTTTCTTTTTTGGCTCGATTCGAGTACCGTGTGTGGGTTGGATGATCTTCTTTCTCTTCCCCTCTCTTCTCTGCCTATAAACAGGGTTTCTTTTGGATTTTGTGGGGTTGAAAAATTCTCTAAGGAAAGGAGGGTTGAAAGGTTTTGGCTATAAGAGGAGTTTAGGAGGGAAATTTCTGTGAGAGCATCTCCTTGACGCTACTTCTTGTGTTGCAGTGTTTTACATTCGCAGAAAGAAGGTATCTCTTCTTCCCCACCCCCCCTTCCTCGGTGCCTTGTTTCCTTTCGGTTTTCTCTCTACCGAGCCTTTAAGCATGGCTCTGTTGGATGGTATAGCATGCTAGTTTATTTTACTTTCATGTACTTTGAAATGTTCACCTTAAGAAGCATGTGAAGGATAAAATATGGGCATATTCTAGGGGCTAGACTCAGTTACTTGCTTACAGTAGTGAAGCTATGGCATGTTTGTGTTTATTGCAGCATGTTTATGTTGGAAGTAATTAGGGGAGTTAAAACACGGCTTTGGAATAATTTTGCTCCTCTTGCAGGCATGTTGGGATATGTATTATGAAGCTTTTTCATCTATTTTCATTTATTATGAGATATTGGAGAGTTTATTTGGCATTTCATGAATGCTAGGGAGTTCATTTTACTGTTTTATGCATGTTTGGGGGCTCGGTTTTGGCTTCCTGTGGCTTTCCCTTACCCGAAATGCATGCTATTAAGAGAAAAATTTATTTTTGGAAAAATCTGTAATTTGTTTTGAGGCCTTGGTTTACCTCCTCATGAGGCATCTCCCCTGTTCAAATATCTGTTGGAATTGTTTCATGCTTGGAATATTTAGACATGCAGGTTATTCCTCGGTTTGGGGGCTCGGTTTTGGCTTCTTGCGGCTTTCCCTTACTCGAAATGCATGCTAGGAAGGAGTTTATATCGATTTGAAAAGGTTCTATAGTTGTTCTTATTTGAAGCATGTGGTGGCCCTATGTTTTGATATTTTGAAGGAATGAAGGTGTATTTCTAGCTTTTATTGTGGCCTGATTTTGAGCCTTAGCTGCGGCTTAATTCTTTGGCCCCTGCTGGTTTTCGGTTTTCTTAAGGATGATCGGGTTTGGATTTATTGCCATAAACTGCATTTGTAGCTTATAAAATTTTGGTTTCTAGCCTCCATTGGGGCTCGGTTTTCACCTTGAAAGGGACATGGGATGTTGGTTTTATTGGGGTTTGGTTTTTGGTCCTTGTTGGGCTCGGTTTTGCCCCCCCTCTGCTGGGCTCGGTTTTGGCATCCTATGGGTATTTTAGCTTAAATATACATATAATGAAGGAATTTATGTTGATTTGGAAGAACTCCATAGCTATTCTTGTATAAAACATATGGTAGTTCTATTTTGTTTGATGTCTTGAAGATATGAATATGTTTTCTATTCTTTTGTCGTAACCCGAATTCGAACCTTGGTTGTGACTCGATCTTGGCTTGATTTGGGAGCTTGGTTTGCTTGTTTTAACTCCTACTCGAGCGCCCGTGATTGATTCCGTATACTTGTCTTTACTCAAGAGTTTTGGTGACTTGCTTTGTTTGTCTTTGGCCCCTACCCGAGAGCCTGTTTTGGGCATGTTGTGTTGTCCCCATTCGAAAGCTGTTATTTGGTCATTGATGGATTGGTTTGGCAGTTTATAAGGCCGCAATTGGGTGTTTGTTTGATTCCTAACCGTGGATTTATGATAGGGTTGAATCAACCTCCCCTTTTGGTCCTTTACCTGTGAGGCCTATTGGAGGTCGTTTGGTGTGATTTGGTCCTTCTTGCTAGATTTGATTGACTTGAATGTTATGGATAGATCAAGTTTGTCATCCTAAAACTTATAATCACTTCAGTTATCCTCTTATGTTTGTACGGGAAGCATAGTAGCCATTGGTGGTTCTTTTCTAGGTCCTTTGTTGCCTTAGCCGTGAGCCTTACTCGCTGTCCCTTTGATTGCCTTTGGTCATGGGTCTTGGCAGCTGTCTTCTGCCTTTGCCGTGAGCCTCATTTGGCCCTGTTTCTTGTATTAGCCAAGGGCCCTGGGTGTTTGCCTTTCTCTTCTCTATTGGCCTCGGCCCTGAGCATTATTTGGATTCCGTGGGATAATTTTATGCTTATTCGATACATGAGACTACGTAGTAATTTGAAAGTCGGAGAAATTTTGATTTCGACATGAGTTTGGAAATATTAGTGGTGGTTTCCTCGAGATCATTTTCTTTTGAAGTTTGGAAGATCTTTAAACCCTATTTTTGAAAGAGCATTTAGTTGGGGTGAATTAAATTCATAAAAGATGTCGTTGGGGTTTGGATACCGGTGTTAGAAGGTCATTTTGACTCGGGTTGGACCAATTCTAAAAGTGAGAAAGTGACATCTATTTCGGATTGATTCAAGGATCTTTGAGTCTTTCTTTTCAAGTCTTCTTGTCACGAGCTTTGAGGACTGATCTATTTTCTTTTTCGGTGTTTTAGATGGATCAGTGTCTCCTCTCTCTCACCCCATTTTTGTTCTTTTCTTTCTTTGCTTCTTGGTTCGTTATTTTTGATGCTTATGTCTAATGCATAAACATCCACGTATAGTCTTTTGTTATACCGGAAACCATCAAGCAAGGTCGCAAGTAGTCGTTTTGGGGCGTACGATGGTGATGATAAAGGCACACTAAAGATATAGCAGAAAGATGCCCTATCCTATAACATCAAGATCTGGGTATTTGATGAAAAATAGGATAACGGTATACTTCACTGACATAAGTCTAGCGAGAGTCGGCCCGAACCTCCTCAGGTTGTTGGCAGTCTCATGTCCGGCAGCGTAATCGACTTGTGGAGAACAAAAATTTCTAAAAAAAAAAGATAAATTTTGATAAACCATTTTCAAACAAAGACATACTTTTCTACAAAACAAAAATTGATAACTCTTCTTCGCATGTTTAAAATTTGTATGTTAAAAACATAAAACATACTTTAAAGCTGGTTGTCCACCAGACGAATACTTGTTTAGGCTGGGAAATAGCCCTCTAAGTGAGGTTCAAGACACATTTCTAGACGAGTGGCGGGTTCTATACATTCGGGTGATTTAGTAACCTTCGCGGACCCTCGAGTATAAATATATATCTGAGTCTAGCCCCATACGAGTGATTGCGGTCCCCCTCACCCAAATTTTTTTTTGTTTTGTTTTATCGAAGCTTTGAGACAGGGCACTCATGTTACTTTTCCTTTATTTCGGGATTTCTTCAAGATTTTTGAGGATTTTTTTTCTTCTCTTTTACTTGAGTCTTTTCTCGTTGATTTTCTCGAGTTTTCTGTCATGAGTCGTTGTTACACTCTTTTTCGGATTTCCCGGACGACGTTTCTTCCAAACTTTGCTTTTTGCGATACATTTAGACTTGCTATACTTAAAGAACAACGAATCTTACGGGCGTACAGGTTTGCTTTACATTTTACAGCACTTCATTTTTCTGTTTTTACATACTACTGTTCTTTATGTACAGCATGTTATACTTGTCTTGTTTCTACCTGCTACCGTACTGTACAGCATGTTATACTATTCATGTTTCTACCTGCTACTGTTCTACATGCATCCTACTGTTTGTCCTGTATCGCACAATTTTATATTACATAGCTTTAAGCATGTCTTCTTTTATATAGGACATTTAGAGGACTACAACCACAGGGTCGTTTGATTTGACATCGTAACTGAACATCCTAGAAAACTTAAACTCGTCACGGCAAGGAGCTTGGAGCTAGCGTGGTGGGCAGCACGATCATCTTTAACAGCATAACATGTCTTCCTCAGCAAAATCATTTCCTTTCCTAGAAACTAAATAACAAGTCATGGGATTTCGAGGTAGTCTGCTTAGCGCGACATAAATCCTCACTTTATCTGTTAGGCCCTTGCACAGCCAGACTGTATAATTTAAGCCCTAACTCGTTCTAGGTTCCGAGGTTATCGTCTGATACGACGTAAACCCTCATATCTTCTAGGCGACTTGTGTGACCGTGTCACGCAAGTATAAGTCTTAATTAAATAAAATTGACAAGATGAAACACTTGAATGATTTCTCCTCGAAACTGAAACCAAATCATAGGATAGACTGGGAAGTCACTGAGGTTCGCCTCAGGATCCGCCCTAGTTTCTCTTCATTTGAATTCCTCAACAATGTTCCAGATTCGAGTTTTTCACTTTTCACACATCTTCGTCCGATTTCGTTAAAAAGTCATATCCTTTTGACTTCTTTGAAGATAATATTCTCTGATTTTTATCGAGAGTTTTCTTAAGTGACTTCGATTATTTAAGATGTAATTAACTATAGGGGCTTGTCTTTATAGGAAGCTTTTTCGAACCCAGCCTAAATAAACCCTATTTAATTCTTTGTATTAAATAGGAAAACTTGTCGGCAAATAAAACGGTTTCGCAGACCAAACGGACGTCATATGTTTCTTAGTTTATTTGATCGAGTCTCNACAGACCAAACGGACGTCATATGTTTCTTAGTTTATTTGATCGAGTCTCATCCTCAAGTTTTGTGTTTATCCCTCGGGATAGATACAAGATTTGAGGTAGAGCGCTTTTCATCTAAACTGTGAAAAATATGAGGTCAGTTGATTTCATATTTTTCTAAAATTATACGTATATATATAAATTAAAGCGTTCTTCCGAAGCGGGTAACGGAATTTCGATTCCGGCGACCGACAGCTTTTACGGGCAACTCAACACCCCCAAACTTCAATACTTTCCCCGCATTTTCCCCCTTTTAGTGCCGACAACATGATCCAAATGAAATTTGTCTTTTTTTCTTTTTTTCTGTTTTTTGTTAAATCAAAGTTTATTTTCACTCAAGCAATTCTTGTTAAATGCTTTTAACGTACTCATATCATTATCTAGTAAATGTATTTGGTTGTTTACAAAAAATTTTAGTAATTTCCCTTTATCAAAACCAAACCTGATAGCTTGGAATTACCAAGGTAGGAATACAAAGCCAAATATAGAAACATTATTCTAAAAATTTAAAATAATCCAAAAACAACAGCCAAACAAGTATGAGCACTAAAAAGATCTATTTGTAAATATCAAGTTTCATACAAGCTTAATAGAAACTATAAAACAAGCAATATTTCCTGCAACTAAATTTCAGTTGCTCCTTTTCTTCTCTATAAAAATTTTCATGTTAGCCATTTAATTTAAAAGATATTTTTCTATGATGGAGATGAAACCACTGGTTAATTTATACAACTTAGTGAATAGCTACAGCTCGATAAAATACTCATCTTTTAATGTATATATTCTAACATGCATGTTATTCAAAATAATTACAAACATATTATTTTATTAGAAATTAGTTAAATATTTGCAATTATATTCATTAGAAATTTTAAACATTCATATTCATATTTTATTTAAGAAGTCGTCTCATGAGCATTATCTAAAATATTACACCAATAAGATAGGTCTATTTGTATTTTCTATTCCAAGTCTTTTTCATTTTTTCATGGACAATTACAAAAATATCCTCATGTAGTATTATAAAAGGTGACTCGTTTGATTGCTTGTACATCTATTTCATTTAACTTTTATTTGATTTCTTTCAATTATTCGAATCATACATAAACTTCCAACGTGAATGTAATATATGAAGTGATTTAAAAATAAGTTATAATGTTTAAATGATTACCTTGAATTTAAATATTTTGTTAATTTTTATCAATGCATATAATTATCTGAATATTTCAAACATGGATGCATTTGAATTTAAAAGAACTGAATTTAGCATACGGTACTAATTATAAAACCCACCTCAATTTCATCTTATAAAGTTAGATTAGAATGAAATTTATTAACTTTCCTTTTCTTTAACTTGCTTCTTCACTTCGATAATGATTTAATCTACAATTAAACATAGTTTTTAGAATTAAAATATTATAATTAAATAATTTACATTTACATTTATACAATTCATGTAATTGATCTTCTAAAGCTTATTTTAAGAAGGTAAATTTCATACCTTGACTATTCCGCAGCTCTTCAAGTATTAACCTTTGTTAATTTCGCCCTCTAATTTCCTCTTAATTCTTTTGCACAACCACTGACCACTTCCTATTGCTCAATCTACGATCATCTCTGCTGAATCTAATCATGTCTTCCCAATCACAAGAAAAACTGAAGTATTTCTTCAAATCAAAAATAATTAAGATTCAGATATTTATGTCAAAGTAAAGACAACAGGTAGAACTTACCTCACAATCTTTCTTTCTTCTTCTTTTGCAAAATCAAAAATCCATTTCAACATTTCAATCATATACTTTGCAACTTTCAGAGTTCTAACATTATTTAGACAGATCTAATATTAAAAATTAAAAAAGTTTAAACCAAAGTAACTATTTATGAAATTAAAATAAACCCTAAGCATTAATTTTCCTTACTAGCTTCATGGCTTGTACTTCTGCTACTGTTCAGTGTGCTAAATACCTGCAGGGATCACACGCCAACTAGCTAGGCGCACTACCTGCAGGTGTCATCGATGCTCATGCAAAAACGCAATACTCAACCCTTATGCACAGTTAGCCGTTGAACAACACAACACCCTTGCTCGTCGATCGCCAGCTCAACACCCTCGCTCGACAATCACTAGCTCAATGCTTAGTTGTTTGCTGATGCATGCAGCACTCGCCACTGATCATCACCCACATGCGATTAGCGCGCAATGTTCAATCCAATGGCTTTGCCGCTCAAATGCATTGTTCATCCTGCCATAGAAATGCTCTAATGGTTGTTAACACCTCCTACACGAGAATGTCTCCCTCGCGCTTCATTTCACTCGTCTATTTGCTCAGTATGAAGCCAGATACTCCCGTCCTTCAACTCCAATAGCGGAACCAACTCATCAGTTTTGTCGAACCAAAGTCACGGGTCAATTTTTTTACCAGATTTTTACACACTTGACATGCACTCAGACTAAAAATTTTCTATCCAGCCAATCCTTAACAATTTTTTGTACTTCAAGGAATCCATGAGTGGCATGCTTATAAAAATCAAAATCAGAGGCATTTATGATAAAATTTTATCAATTCAATTTTAAATTTATGTTTTCCATGTTGTGAATGCTTATAGAATGGGGGATGCCTTTGAGTATGAATCCCCCTGAGTATGATGCAACTGCAATATTAAATTCGAGAGAAAGTTATCAACTTGCAGTGACAAGAGGCCTAAAATTTAACATTTCAACTGTCTCTTTCTTTAATCTATTTTCTTAAATAACTTTCTAAATGATGCTACAAGACATGATTTTGATCAAATTTTCTAACATTAGAATTTAATTGCGGAATAAAAATTCAATAACCTGTAACTTATTTTGTGGTTCATTTAATTTCTTTTGAATTAATAAATCAGTATATTACCCATTTTGTTTTCAGGATTATGCATTTGAGTTAACAAAAGGAAAATCAATTTTGAGCAAAGAATTGACCTTTGATTTAAAAACCCAATTTCATTTGTGTATTCTACATTATTGATCATCCTAATTGCATTAGATAACCAAGACCCTCAAGCGACACACATCATCCCACCATTTACTTAATTTGAAAGTTAGACCCAATCCTTTGATGACTATTAAACTTTTATATGGCACTGCTTTTTCAAAAGCAAGGCATGTATTCTGAGATATTAGCTTCTTATTTACAATTCACTTCCCTTACTTCCCTCTACCATAGTCCATCCACCAAATGGAAGACGTCATCCTTTAATAAGAAAGAAATACAGTTGAAAAGGTAACAGCTCTTTCTTGATCAAGCTGAAGCCAGCCTAAGGGAAATTTAGTTTTTTATTAATCTAACGGCAATTGAGTATAAATATGACTTATACTTGAGTCATTACAGATATATATATTAGAGTTATTACTTGTGTTTGAACAGAAGGAGGTTTGACCAAGTATTTTCCTATTTAAGTTGGATCACATCAGGAATCAGCTTGAAGCCCATATCTTTTTGCTTTAGTTATGGATGCTCTTACTAGACATTTACAAGGAGGATGTACCTTGGTGTATGCTTTTCGTTGATGATATCCTTCTTGTGGATCAAAATGGAGAAAGAATTCAAGATAAATTTGAATTATAGATGTCTACATTAGAGTCTAAAGGCATTCGTTTGAGTTGATCTAAAACTAAATATATAAAATATAATTTTAGTATCAATAGATCCAGTGACATAGTTGTAACTATGAGTGATCAAATTATTAAAAGGTGAGAATATTTTTAGATATCTCAGGAGTGATGGTGATATAGATGGGGATGTTATTAGTAGAATTCAGGTTGGTTGGTTGAAGTTGATGAATGCATCAGACCTATTTTTTTGATAGAAAAGTACTGCTTAGACTTAAAAGAAAATTTAAGATGGTGGTGAGACCGCAAAATTTTATAGTGCATAATGTTGGCCTTTAAAAGAGAAGCATAAAACTAAGTTTGCTAAGGTGAGAATGCTTGGGTGGTTGAGTGGTTTTAATACTTAAAGATTAACTGTGAGATGAATGTATCCGTGAAAGGGTTGGTGTAACTCCAGCGACATAAAAGAATAGGGAGAGTTGTCTTAGAAGGTTTGTTCACATTAAATGTCGATCATCTAATGATCCGATTAGGAGAGTAGGTGTTTTAGATTTGACTTATGTTAAGAAAGATAGGGATAGACCTAAAAATACTTTGGCATATTGTATAAAAAATGATCTAAAATTATTAGCAATAAATGAAAATATGACACTCAATAGAACACAACGGAAAAAAAAGATTCATGTAGCCTACCCCACTTAGTGGGATAAAGGCTTGTTGTTGTTGTTGTATAAATAGACCCTAGTAGGTTTAGGGTTGGGGATGCATGAGGTTGTGTTTGGAGTCTCGGGTTTAGGATTTTGGAGAGATTTCCTACCTCTCGAATTGTAGGAATTGGGAGAGAGCGTCAATCTCTCAAATTGTAGGTGTTTATCTTTTGTATTTGAATTGAATGTTTGGTTCTTGTAATAAAATATGAGTTTATCCTAATTTCTATGAAAAACTGTGTCAATTTTTGGGTCGGATCACATCAAATTAATATTATAGCTAAGTTCGATTCGAGGAGAAGGAATCGCCGCCATCACTTTTCCTAGCGACACTCACTGAGGAATGACAGATCGCGGCGTACAGCAAAAGCATCACTCACGGTTTGTGCTTTCTAAGAAACAACGAGGGGATCACAAATCATGCCTTACAATAGTGGTAGTTGGGGAGCATCGACAGGATCGCGACTTATATAACCGCCGTGGATGTGGTGTAGCAGTGATAATGAAATCGCCCTGATGTACAGAGCCTCCATGGGCTCGATCCTTCTCCTCCTTCGATTAGGAGTCAATATAGTCGTGGTTGCCAAAATTTGCGACCAAGGCAATGACGGGATCACAACTTACAAAGACACAGAACTATTTTTTCCTCCTCCATCTTCGTTTTGAAGGTCGTGGCGTACAGCGACTCTAAAATTGTGTGCTAGTTGGAAAGAAGAGGGTGGATCTTTTGTCTCCTGTGAAAACATACGAGTTAAGCTTGTTGCGAAGCATCAAGATTTAAGCTGATTTTTCCACGAGGTTCAAGCTAGCTGGCCGCGATCGAACCAAGAAAAACAGTCATGATTCAAACCAATTAAGGGATTACGACATACAGGCTTTGAAAACGGCAAGAAGTAATGGCGGCCCAAAAAATAGATGATTTTGTGGAAAAATTGAAATTTGGAGCATCTGAGCCAATCAGATCTAGAATGGAGGATCATTTCTCGTCAATGGAGGGGTAATTTTCGTCCATCGAGAGGCAATTTTCGTCCAAGGAGAGCATATTTACGACCTTTGAAAAATAATAAAGAAATTGGTCGAGTTTCACGCAAACCAGCAGCCACTTGCAATAGGATCGAGCAACGGCATCGGAAGCGGACTCAAGCAGAAACTCTTGGAAGGAGTAATACGACACCCGGACAGTTGGAAGGAGCGTCGGTAGACGGAATGAGATGGCATGTGATTCGAGGCTGGAGAGGATTAATTTGAAGGATTTTGGTATGAAACAGGGAACCAACTATCGTTGGGACACCGGTAGAGGGTTGCATCCAAGTGCGCCAGTGCCATTTGCTGCAACAGCATTCCAGGCAGAAGGAGAAGCAAAAACCTATGGGGACAAACGGGCAGAATATTGGACGAGCCAGACTTATGGAAGGAGGGAATGATTATTCAATATGGGTTGTGAAATAGAACCCAACCCCCGCTTCATGGAGGAATGAACTTTGGTCG
>JXCR01106287.1:2193-13521 GCA_002079205.1 Phalaenopsis hybrid cultivar
GAGGGAGGCCACAGAAGGAAGATGAGGGCTCATCTCTATGTATAAGCTATGTATTCTCCATTTCTTTTGCCTTAGTGAACTATTTGATTGATTCCCTTCTGTGGACGTAGATTCAGTTGGATCGAACCACATAAACGATCTATGTTTGCTTGTGTCCTTTTTCGTCTCATTTATATGCCGGGAAGTACATATCCCACAACAAATCTTGATAAATAAAAAGATAATCTACAAGCACACTAAGATTTAGTTGATATTGGAGAAAAGAACACACTGCATTCTCAACCCATAAGGAATGGAAATTATGTACTGCCACCTACGCGTTTCACTATGTCAAAGAATACCAAGTTAAGATTATGTGAATGATTGAAAAATAAAAAAATGCCTAAAGGTTATGCATCAAATATTTCTAGTTCTATAAATATAAATAAGCTCAATATTACAAGTTTGAAAAGTCTTGACTTCCACATTTTTATTGAAGATATTCTTCCAATTGTGGTTTGATCATGTTCAGCTTCAGAGGAAGTTATTAGTTTTGTTGTTGGAATATCAATTTTTTTAAAAGCCGTATGTGCAAAAATTGTTATTACAAATGAGTTGGAAAACAAATAAAAAATATTTTAAATACTTTATATAAAGTGGAACGAGGTTTTCGCCCTTCATTTTTCACGTTAATGGTTCACTTAACCGTACAATAGGTGGAATAAATCAAACTTGGTGGATTTGTTCATTACATATGGATGTATCATTTTGAGGGGTAACATTTTCGATTGTAATTTTATTTGCATTAAAATATCACATATCCACTAATAAATTTGGATGTTCAGGTTGTTTTTAGTACTTAAATTTTACATTGGAAATAAAGCACAACCCGAGATGGTCTACTGCGAAGAGATATATTGCAAAAGAAGGAATTTTTTTTTTCAAAATAAATAAAAGGATATGAATCACTTCATCAGTCCACAAGTAAAAATGTGCATCACATGCAGAGGAACTATGTTATCAATTTTTTAGAGGAAGATTTTCTTTGGATAAAGTGACATTTCATTGTATGGATGAAAAATCTTTAGTTCAGGCATATATATATGTGCTTAGACATTATGACCATATTGCATCATATAGAGACACTTTTCTTGATATTGAGAATGGAAGAAGGCACATACATGCACATCTTACTTCGTTTGACATTAACAAGCTTCTCAGTGAAAAATTTCAAGAGAAGTTTGTAAATGAGGTAGAATTAGTACACTACTTATTTATTTTTATAAGTTAATTATATTTTATAGTGTCATATTTCTTGTATGCAGATTTGAAAAGCTATTGAGCCATAGATATCTAAAAAAATAAGGGCATTAGCTACTGGTCCTCATAAAGTTGCACAAAGATATAAAGGTTATTAAACAAATGGGTATGAATTTCATACCAAAGTTTATGACTAGAGGAAAAGACTCAAAATTATGGTGTGGTGAATACGACAGAAGTTGACAGTTTCAACTATTATTGTTGTCGGTCGCCAAATTGGGAAAGTATATTTAATTTAATATACATATTATAATTTTGAAAAGTAATAGTTTGATTTTGAAAATACGAGACCGAACCAATCTCATATAGACAGTAATTTAAATAAATAAGCACAACACCTCAAGTAATGTATCTATCGCGAGGGATAGATATATTTCTTACTAGTGATGTCTGATTAAAAAAACTAAAGAATTTATGACATCCGTTTTAGTCTGCAAAAATAATTTATGATGACCAAAAAATTTTCCCAATCTAATATTAAAGATTTGATAAGATTTATATTAAGCTGAGTTTTAAAGTTTTCTATAAGGGCAAGTCCCTATAGTTAATTACATCTTAAATGACCAAGGTCGCCTAAGAAAACTCTCAATTTAGATCAAAAATATTATCTTCAAGAATTTCAAAGTTTAGGACTTTTCAAGGTTGGACAAAGGAGTATCAAATGGAAAAATATCAAGTTTGGAACATTTATTATGGGATCCAAAGGGAGAAAATTAGATGTCATAGATCTTGAGGAGAACCTCGGTGATTTCTGAAGCTATCCTATGGTTTGGTTTCATATTCTAAAAGATATTATTAAATGTTTCATCCTGCCAATTATTAGTATTTAGGGCTTACACTTGCATGAGACAATCATAAAAATAGCCTGGAAGATAGGAGGGTTTATGTCATGATGAACGACAACCTCAGAGACTAAGATGAGTTAAGGCTTAAATTGCACAACAAGACTGTGCAAAGGCCTAAAGATAAAGTGAGGATTTATGTCGTACAAGACAAGTTACTTTAAAATCCTATGTCTTAGTATTTAATTCTAAGAAAAGATTGTTCTTGTATATCATTTTGTTGTTGTATAATGTTGTCCTCTATTCACTTTAAGTTGCTCCAAGCTCCTTGTCGAAGTAGCAATCCTATGGTCTAAGGTTCAAAATTTTTACCAAGTATATTTCAATGCTTTGGTTTTGTTATTTTTTTAATGTCTTATTTGGGGGAATTTAAAGTTGATTAAAGCGATACCGGTTAGGATCCCAAGGTTCCCTCAATCTAGTACCACTATTTTCTTCTGAATTTACTTAGTCTAAACGAGTTGTTAAGCTCATTTAAATTAGGGAGATCTCCATAGCAATCATGATTTACCTCATCCAAGGGACTCCCGTGAATTCAAAAAGACATATTATGTGATTGTTGTTATTTTGAAAATGTATATTTAAATTTGAAGATATGTTTTTGTGTTTTTCAGTTTTTGTTCAGTTTGGTAGGTAAAGTAAATAATTGTGGGTAAGAAAAATGTAGTAAAGTAAATGAGTAAAATTGCAGTGCATAAAATGTAAATACATACCTGGGCCTCTGCTACCGTTGCATAGTTAGTATCATAAAGCATAATATATTTGTAGGAAATTTAAATAAATTGTAGGAAAGTAAATAGGAGCATCAAGCAATGAAAAGGTTGGAAAAATGAATCACAGCAAAAGACGGGCGGGTAAAAGAACACCCATAGTCACATATAAGATCAAAACTAAATGTAAGACATTGGTAAATGTGGGGGCTCAGAACTGGACTGTGTGCTTCCAACCTTGAGTGAGAACTACCAACATGATAATCTACATAGGGGAATCCTAACCTCGATCCAAGTGATTAACCGTAGACTTGTATAAACTTTCTTTTTTAAATTTAGTTTTCATGCATGTAGTATTTTTTCAATCATGCGAAAAAGATTTTTTTTGCAAAGGGGATTTTGTTTAAAACATTTTTGTATAATGGTCCAGACGACAGGTTAATAAGTTCGATCGAGCTAGGGCCACTGTCAACCTAAGATTATCATTTTCTCAAGAATCGTCGAATAATATCATCAGTCCTTCTCCTCTCCTTTTATCAAAGGTCTTTGAGGTAGGAGATACTATTCAAAAATCTCACATCGTATCCCTCATTTTAGCACACATTTAGCATTATCGTCATTGCCCTAGCCACCTAGACCTCCGACTTACACAAGCCCGATTATCCATAAGTAGCAAAAACAAATATCCACAGTTGCTTACAAGGATTTAAATACCTTAGAGAAGACTCAAATCTTTGTGCATTGGGTTTATTAATATATTATAAGTATTGCAGGGCATTTCTATTGATTTAGGTGAATTATCGGGTCTAAAGAAATAACTTGGCGGGTCCCTAAAAGTTTAATGGATGATTTTCTGAAACAAAGCATGATAAGTTCATTTTTCCTTCAAAATATCTAGAAGATCATAAAAGTGTTTATGACATAACCCTAAAAAACCATTTTAAAACCATTTGAAACATTTCAAGTTAATCTGAAGTTATTATGTTGTTCAATTAACCATCCGAGACTAAATCTAGATTTAATAGATTAATATACGTGCGCTCAATGAACTTCAATATTTTAATTGTCTCATGAGCGAGGTACTCTGACATTCACTTGACGTTTTATTTAAGAGTTATATAAGTGGGTGCCTCTAAGGGAAAGCTCAAGTCATTATAGATTTTGTACCCATGATCAAAGTTGGGCTCGTAGTGTTTAAAGGTATTCATTAATTAATCATTTTTCTCTTTTCTAATCCTCGTCAAACAAGTTTAAATCAAGCCTAGCTCACTACTAAGCCCTTAAATCTAATCTTCGGGGTAAATTTGTATTAATCAAAATGTTAAACTAAATGAAATTCAATTCTCATTAAAGGACCACACTTATCATCTAATCACCAATTAGGGGGCTTCAAATGAGTGAGTTATTATCTTCCTAGCTTAAGCCCACTACCTTAGTATCATCCAACTAAGCTAGCTTCCAAACCTCAATAATTTATAAAATTACACTTTTACCCTTATTGTGAAAAAGGTGACAAGTTGGTTTCTAACTCTTACTTATTATGTTTCAAACATTCAAAGGAGTTTATTATGATCAAAATTACCAATTTACCCTTTGAGTTAACCTACAATTTAATTAGGGCATCAAAATCCTAAAATTACCATTTTTCTCCTAGGGCTCTCCACTTCATAACTCATTAAAATAAACTCAAATGACTTTGAAATTTTATGGTACCCCAATCATGAGTCAATTAAAATATGAGAGGTGAAGTTATAATTTTCTAATTTTCATTTACGTTTTAATAATTATTTTAGCTAAAAAATAAGAATTTTCAATGTTAACTTATTTAATTAGTAAAATTAAAGTTTATGTTCATGGGATTATTGGAGGCTCACTAAGTTCAGTGGACCACTTAAACTAAATTTCATGATTTTTAAATTTTAATTTTAATTATTATAATTATTTATTAATTTTAGTGATTAATTAAATGGAAAATACAGTTTGATTATAAAAATCATTTTTTATATTTTTATTAAATCTCTCTAAGTTTAGAGAACTCAGAGAAATAAAATTTTTCATTTCTAAGATTTTTATTTAATTTATTTTAATTATTTTAAATTAAAAATCAAGGAAAATTATTTTTTTAGCATTTAAAAATACATAACTAAATTAAAAAATGAGGAAAAATATTTCAAAGGGTCCCAAGCGATCAGGGAACAATTACGAACACTTTGGTATATTTTATTTTTTTTATAATTTTTAATTATTTTTTATTATTTTTAAATCCAAAAATAGCACAAAAATAAACTATTTATTTTAATTTCAATTTTATTTTCATAGGTGCCCTGATCACAAGGAACTCCCAAAACCATTTTCATTATTTTTCTAATTATAGTTTATTTATTATTATTATTTTAATGCAAAAATTCCATTTTACTTAAAAATAAACTTTGATATGAAATATATTTCAAATAGATTTCAAATTTTTACAGAGTTAAAAATTATCATTATTTACAGTGTGGAATAATTTTTATAATTTTTTTTATTATATTACATTTATTTAAATTTTTATGAGTTTTAATGACTTAATTAACTATGATAATGTACATAATTTTGTAAGCTTATTTTGTTTTTTTTTTCTAGAGTCCTCTAACCACGGGGAGCATGCCAAAATTGATCCCATATTTTTTTTATTTATATTTTAATTTATATAATTTATTTAAGTTAAAAAAGGCAATTGTACTTGAAACTTAGGGCTTTTAGGGATAAAGGTGTTATTTGACTTTGGGAAAATTAGAGAACATCTCTTACCACATGCAAATTAAGCCCTCCAAATTTCAAGGCAAGATGATTAAAATTTAATTAAATATAATTAAAATAACCTTTGGAGTAATTTAATTAATTACTAATAAAATATATAATAAATAAATTTTATTTTGTATCCATAATTTTTGCCTTTGTTCACTGAGCAACAGGATATTTTTATTTTATTTTTATGAATTTTCTACATCATGTTATGAATTTTTAAATTTTTAGTATTTAAATAACTCAAAAATGCCCTAATTTCCTACTTATCCATGCGGCATCCATGTCAACCTCGGCATCTCTGAAAGCACACGTGGCACACTCCCATTCGACGCAGCCTTCAGCGTCAACTGCCATGCGGCTTGCACTTTATGCACCCTCTCCTCGTCCCACTTCTCTTTCGTCGTTCGATCAATACACACACAAATGGATGACATCCGTTCATCATCCCCATCTATTCTAAACTGAGAATCGTCCATAACCCTAAGATCTTTCTCGATACTCAACCAAATCACATGGGGTTTGTTCCTACAACTTCATCTAGTTAAGGTGAACCAATCTATATGGTCACATACGTATGAAATACAATTCTACTTCACAATCAATAAAACTGAGAGCATTTTTAGGAATTTTGGATTATACCTTTGCCGCAGAGGTGAAGCCTCGATTGGATTTGTTTTGAGGCTTCCTTGTGAGCTGTCTAACCTCCTCCAAGTGTTGTTTGAGCAGGGGTTGAAATTGTGTAAGAGTTTGATCGAAGGGTAGTGTGGCCTTGCTCAAAGTCAGGTGTAGAGGGCTCGAATGATGGGGCTTTCAGTGAGAAACTTCCTTGTTTGGTCTAAGGAAGCTTTTGGAAGATTTAATTGGAAGCTTTGTGGAGTTTGGTGGAGTGACAGAAAAAGCCCTGGATTTTGAGCTCAAAATTCCAGAGAGGCGGTGGCTATGCATGGCTAAGGATAGTGTGATTGAATTTGGGGAGGCTTTGAGAGGCTTTAGTTAGAATTTGGCAGAGTGCCCCCAGAGAATTAGTACTTCTTCCCCTTCGGACGTAAAAGGAGTATTATTTACAGACCAAGCTATGACTACCAATAGGGCAAGCCAAAATGTCCAAAGTGAAGCTTAGGTGGAGAGGAATTCGATGCAACTGACCAATGGGAGGTTGACACACTGGATGGGTGTAATTTAGGTTTGGTCCATGGGGGAGGCTTCTCAGTTTTGGGTTTTCTGGTCACTAAGCCGACCGGCTAGGCCAGAGGAGGTGGCTACCTAGCTCAAGGAACTTAGAGAGAGGTTTAATGGTGATCAAGATGAGGTTTAATCATGTGATGCAAAGATTGAGTCATTTGGCCAAAAATGGGAAGGAATCCCCCAAATCATGGGACCCTTGGTCCATGACACCTCTGTTGACCTCATTTTTTGTTGAGGTCTAGTTTTTATTCCTTAAGAGCCTAGGATCTAGCCATAAAACTTTCCTGTTGACTATTTCTAGAGGACTAGTGATGGTACCTTCACCAATAGAAACTCAACTCTTTTTTACTCATCCTGAAGTTTCATATGTTGGTTCTAACCTCTAGCACTTAGTAGGTAGAGCCAATATGGGGGAATTCGAGAGGGGTTCCCCATAGAATTGTCTGATCTTAAGGTTTACACTGGGTGATGTGGCTAGGTCTAGTACACACAAAATTGCACTTCACACCTCCATTTACAATCTTGAACCTTAACTTACACATGTCTAGTTTGGTTCCCTTACCCTTTTGGAGACTCATGTGGGTAGTCCCCCTAACCCTTAGACTTTGGCTAGGGTGGATAAGAACAACACATGGAGAATCAAAAGTGAGGTTTCTCTGGTCTCATGGCACAATGAGGGCAATTCTATGGTCAGCATTTGCATCAAACCTCAACCTCACTCAATTACCTAATTTTGGCCTTTCAACCTTGAACTTTCCCAAAATTACCAAATTGCCCCTAGCACCCTAAAAATTCCAAGGTTGGCCCAAATCCCTCAATTTTGTTCAAAAATCATCTCAAACCATTCCATACTATCCAAATCACTCAAAACACTACAAAATTTTTATATTTACCAAAATACCCCAAATTTGTCAAAATTACCAAAAATTCCTTTGGTGGCCCAAAATTTTCCAAATTCTCCAAAATCAATTCTTGACCATTTGTTGAGTCTAATTTGACCAAATTGACCCAATTGGACCAAAATCTCCAAATTGCCCTTAAGTGCCTAAAGTCCTCAAATCACATTCAATCTCCACCAAATTGATCTCAAATCTCCCCAATTTGAATTCTAAATTCAAATTCATCATGTCATAATCCAATTGAAACCAAATTCAAGCCCAATTGAACCCAATTCCAAACTCCAAATCAAAATCCAAATGAATTGTATCAATTTGATCCAAAATCCAAAATCCCCCAAATTAAACTTAATGATCAATCAAATACCCTAATTTCAAATTCACATCAAATTCTAGCATGTTTAAATTCGATCGCAATGAATATCAATTCAATTTGATTAGCCCATGACCAATTTTAAAAATGAAGTCCATCATGCATTTTAAAAGCTCATCTTCATATGCACATTAAAAGCTCACTTCATTAATTTGAAAAAGCCCAAATTGAGCCCACATGACAAAAATTCCTTTTTAATTATCTCATGGCATTTGAATTACCCCATCATAGCATCATATGGAGCATACCATACACATACATCAAACTTTATACAAATTGGGCATATTGAAATTTGACATTTGAAAATTCACAAAATCAAAAATTCCATTCTCATGAAATACCACCATGGCATCATACATAGCATGACATTCCCCATGGAGCCTTCCATGGGCATCATAAAGTCAATTCTTTCCACAAAAAAAAGGCATGAGGAGGTGACCACTCCCCTTTACCTCCTTCACTTGGACTTTCTTTCTTTATGAAACAATTAAACTCTTGCCCCATGCCCAAGCCAGCAACTTGACCCCACCCAAACCTTCCTTGGGGTCAGTCCAAGCACCCTCACCATCTGGGAACCAAACCCAACCCTTGGACCAAGGGGTTAAACTCAAGCTAGCTCAATTTACCAAAACCTCAATTCCAATTTGGATTTCCACCTTGGAGCCACCTTTAAACCAAATTGATTGAACCACTCAAGCACCTCTGGCTCACCTGAACTTAGAGGTGACCTGACTATGGCTGGCCAGCCACCACAGACGCCGGAAAACACCTAGCCTGAGAAAACCCAAATGATTTAAACCCTAAACTCAAATGGTTTAAACCCTAGTTGTCCCATGGTAATTGGTCATTTGGACACTTCATCCCTCCACCTAAGCGCTCCCCTGCCACCTTGGCATGCTCTGATGGCAGCCATGGCCTCCTTTATAAAGAGGACACCCTCCACAGACAAGAAGAGATGATGCACAAACCCTGGGGAGACTCTGCCAAATTGCCTTTAGAGCTTCTCCAAGATTCCCTGAGTGCAAGCCTACTACTCCCAGCCACCCATAGTCACTCTATAGAGCCAATTTCCACACCTAATTCTCAGCCAAAACCATGACACATTTCACCACTCCACCACAGTCCACCAAACTCTAAATTAAGTTGTTTGTCACCATCCCCTGACCAAATGAAGAGCATCCCCTCTGAAAGCCCCATCCTATAGCTGCTCTAACATAGCTCAAGACCAAGAACCCCAAATCAGTCTGATTGAATTATTACTTGGACGGTTCACCAGAGCCGAGAAACGCTTTTAGGAGGTTCGTCAGAGTTCTTTAAAGTTTCTTCAAGCACTTGATCGAGGTCATACCGCTCAGGCAAAGGTATTGAACTCTATCCCAAAACCGAGCTCATTTTTTGCTTTCGTGGCAATACACTTGAGTTCATTAGCATGTAACCGTATAGATTCGTCTTGAGTAGATGAAGCTTTAGAAACAAACTCAAAGTGATTTAGTTGAGTCTAGGTAGAGCTCTTAGAATTTTAAGGTGAACGGTTCAAGGGTTCTGGCCATTGGGGATGATTACCCACAGTCATTGGATCGCACGTGTATCGGTTGGACGATCCAGATCACTACGGATAGAAGGATAGAGCGATAAAGCGCAGACAGGTGGCGACAGAGTTTGATGGCAGTGTTGAATCAAAAAGCGCCATGCAGAGTTCAAAGCGTACGAGGATGACATGGCGGTTGAGTCGGGTAAGTAGAAAAATAGGATTTTAATGATTTATTTAATTACAGAACTTCAAAAATTCATATCTTTTCATAAAAAAATTATAAAAATAAAAGGAAAATACCCACTTACTCAGTTAATAGAGAAGAATAATATGGAATAAAAAGGAAAATTATTTGATTTATATTTTATTTTTATTTAATTAAATACTCAAAACTTAATTAAATCATAAATCATTAAATATTAATGACCATAACTTGAGATTTTGAGGGTTTAAATTTCCTATCCTTAGGTGTGTTCTCTGATTTTTCCAAAGTCAAAGAACACCTCTAAGTGTGAAAACCCTAATTTTCAAAATAAATCACTTCTAAATATAAGTTAGAAAAATATAAAACATAATTTGGTAGGATCACTATGACTAGAGGACCCTAGGAAAAATACAAATCAAGTTTTAATATTTATGTTAATTACTATAGTTAATTAAATCCTAAAAACTCACTAAAATTAAAATAATTTAATAATGTTTCAATATTAGCAAAAATAATACAATCTAAATAATACTTATTTTAACTCACTGTAAAAATTTGAAATTTATTTGATTTAATTTGAGCACTAAAATTGATTTTTCAAGTAAAATGGTATTTTGGCATTGAAATAATTATATTAAATTAAATATAATTAAGAAAATTATGAAAAATAGTTTGCTAAGTTCCTTGTGAATAGAGGCACTTAAGAAAAATAAAAATTATTTTTAAATAAATAGTTCATTCTTTAGCTATAATTTGAATTAAAAAAATAATTAAAAAGGATAAAAAATTTCAAAAATATGAAAAAGGTTTAAAATTTTCCTAATTGTTTCCTAATCATTTGGGACTCATTAGAATATTTTTCTTAATTTTTCTAAGTTCAATATAATTTATTTAAAAAAGGCTAAAAGTATATTTTCTCTAATTTTTTCATTAAAATAATTATAATAAATAAATTAAAAATCACAAAAATAAAAATTTTGTTTCTTTGAGCTCTCTGGACTCAAAGATTTAATAAAAATATAAAAATTAATTTTTGTAATTAAAGCATACTTTATATTTAATTAAATCACTAAAGTCAATAAATAATTATGATATGTAAAATATAATTTAAAAAAATTATAAATTTTGCCTAATTAGTCCTCTAACCTAGGTGAACCTCCTATAATTTTCTCATAAACAAAAATTTTACTTTGATAAGTTAAATAAATTAATATTGAAAATCTTATTTTCTAAGTTAAAATAATTATTATAAATTAAATAAAAATCAAGGAGTCACATTTTCTCCTCTGATATTTTATTTGACCCATCAGTGGGGTACTAGAAAAATTTTAATGTCATCTGAGTTATATTTAATAAGTTATGAAGTGGGGAACCCTAAAGGTAATTTTGGATTTTTATGCCTTAATTAAATTTTAGGATTGATTAAAGGGTAAATGGGTAATTTTGATCATAATGAACTCTTTTAGATGATTGAAACACAAGGGATTAAATGGTAGAAAC
>JXCR01106289.1:0-10589 GCA_002079205.1 Phalaenopsis hybrid cultivar
GTCACATTATTCCTTCATAGCGCTGTTGCTTGAGTTCGCCCCAGATTCCTTTACTTTATTCACGACTCTAGCTCTGCCTATGACAGGGGCACTGCCTTGATGCCATGCAAATCATTCTGATTGCTGTCGCTTGGGTTCGTTCTAGATGTTGTAGCTCGATCCCGTGGCGGCCGACCAGTGTGTTTGTATGAAACTCCACAATCTTATTCATCATTTCTTCCAGGGTCATGAATCTTCTCTCCATGGACAAGAATTGCTCCTCCATGACCAAGAAACACTCATACATTCCATATTCATATCCCTCTAATTTCTTCTATTAGATATCTACTTTCTTGGCTGTCATTCCTCCCAGGATGCTTTTCGATCACGAAGGTGAAAGTCTTGTACGCTATCCCATCATTGGCTTCCCAACTATCGAATAANGGCCCCTAAGTTGTTATAGTGCTTGATAGCATGCATGGAGTGTGATCGCCCTTAGGGTATTTTTATTGATGATTTTATTTTCTATCATGCCACCTTCTTAAGAACATTTTTATGAGCAGAACGTACCTATCGTTGGGCTATTCTGAGGATGCTAATTGTTACTATTTTCACCAGAGAGGTTGACACATGTGTTGGAAGGAGAAAGAGAGTCCCCACGAGAATTTCAACAGTTGCCTTTTCATTATGTTGAAATATCAAAGATTTTGCTTGAAAAGTATGTATTGTGCCATTTATTTCTAGGAAGGTTTGTATGCATACCGCTCAATTCTTATGTATTTACATGTCTAACACCTGACCTTCAATTCTTACATACATGCCACCTTACCTATTCATGAAAAGCTGCATTTCACTTTTAAAAAAGTTAAAATAGTGGTATTTTTGATGTGATATGGAAGGTTTGAGTGGTACAAATGTTAAAGTAAAGTTTAGCTGTTAGATATGTAAATACATATAAATATGATGTATGTATATAAACGCCCCTTATTTCTATTTATATCTTTATGCCTTTTATTTACTTGAAAGCATTAAGCTTGGTTGGTATTGGTTGTAGAGCTCATGATGACATACCAGATATATATATGGTGAGTTGGGACATGCCATGGTTGATATTTCCTTAAGCAATAGTCTTTGAACCTCCTTTCTTCACGCGAGATGTATTTTTACAGGTTAGATCTTTGATCGAGGACATTAGGGATGTGCGATTTCATAAAGTTGAGATAGGTTTGGAGAAGATCTCTGGTCGAACACATGCGGTGAAGGTAGGCGTGCACGTGCTGGAGTGGATTCAGTTTTGATTAAGTTTAGGAAGATTCACATGCATACCACCCAATTTCTATGTATTTACACATCTAACACTTAAACTTCAATTTTTACATATACACCACCTTAGTTATACATGAAAAGGTGTGTATCACTTTTTAAAAGTTAAAATGGTGGTAGTTGTGATGTATTATGAAACATATAGATGGTATTAATGTAAAAAAATAAAAGTTTGGGGCTAGATATTTAAATACATTAGAATTGGGTTTTATGTATGTATATGCCCATTAAGTTTATCCTTTTCTCGGGTTGTTTTCACAATTGAATAGTGCAAGATGCATGGGTTTGCAGATTCTGTTTTGCCATCATCATGAACTCAGGTAAACTATATTTGTTTTTCGCAAGGTTTTAAGTGCCTGTCTTCAATTTGTCCTTAGATGCATCAACCATAAATTTGCCAAATAAAAAAAAAAAAAGGTTACGACTAGTTTAACTAAAAATTTCGAGGACCGAGAAGTTTCATCTTATGTTTAGGCTGGAAAAGTGTCAAACTTATGGCTGAAATTGTGGCTGAAACTAGGAAAACTTGATGTGATAGGAACGAGACAAGTT
The DNA here is from genome assembly GCA_002079205.1 of Phalaenopsis hybrid cultivar. Classification (NCBI taxonomy): domain Eukaryota; kingdom Viridiplantae; phylum Streptophyta; class Magnoliopsida; order Asparagales; family Orchidaceae; genus Phalaenopsis; species Phalaenopsis hybrid cultivar. The sequence goes on from JXCR01106289.1 coordinate 1,855, forward strand.
TTCATACCGATTAGGGCAGAAAGAATAGATTCTATTTCATCAGTAACAAACAAAATTATACAATCCAAAATATATAAAAGATAAACATCTACAATTCTAGAGATAGGTGATCTCTCCCAAAACCTAACTCTCAAGACTCCATACAATGATCACACATAACCTAACCCTAAACATAGTAAGTCTTATTTGTACCTCGCAATAATAACTAAAAATTGACTAAACCACCTTCTTAGTCTTGCGCCAGGCACTGGTCTAAGATTGCTTCTATCCCAAAAAGACGTATTGTTCTCAAGGTGGAAGAGAGTAAACTGCCGCTGGATCAAGTCGTATGACTTCCACGTAATATCATAATCTGACATTATTTTCCATTTAATCATAAATTTGTAGTGACACTCATGAGTTTGAAATGCAATATTCTGTACATCATTCGGTCGCATTCGAATTTGATGGTATCTTGACTTTAAGATTGGAGATTACCACAACCCCAAATAACAAGTCCAATAGCTCATCGATCACCGGGATTAGAAATTTGTCAGGTTCTGTTTGCTTATTCAATGTTCGATAATTCACACAGAAACGCCAACTTCCATTCTCTTTTTTACTAGCTTACATTAGACTGCATGATCCCAACCTCCAACATCTCTTGGATCATTATGTTGATCTCATCCTTCTGTACCTTGGGGTGGCAGTATGGGCACACACTAATATGAGAAACCTCCAATCTCAGGTTATTGTGCGTTCATGTTCCCTCCGAAGTGGCAATCCACGTGGTAACTTCTGCAAATTTTTGTAAGAGTTGTTGGATCAATGTCAGAATCTCTGTCAACTGTGTATCATGTATCTCTTTCATGCTATGTAATTTGATTAAGAATGTCAACCCTGCATCTTATATTGCTCTAATCATGGACTTGAGTGTTACTAAGGTCTTGCACAAAATATAGTCACAACAAAACACCACCATTTTATCTCCCTTCTAAAACTCTATTATCAAGAGTTTTCAATTCATCTCAATCTCTCTTAAGAACTACAACCATTTCGTACCCAATATCAATATTTAAGAAAAGAAAATCCTTCATCACTTGAATACCTTGAAATGTTAAAATCACCTTTAAAAACATCTTTGCTCATCTCCATCTATCCCGTCCCCATCACCAAAACTTTATGTGTCAACCATCTCAAGCCTAGTTGCTTGATTACTTTAGTAGAGATGAAGTTGTGAGTGGCTCCACTATATACCAACATCACTATGTCTTGCTCTTCGATTTGTTCTCAAAGTTTGATCGTGTCGTTTGGAGTTAACCCCACTACCGAGTTCAATGAAACTTTTGTCACATCCAAGTGACGTTGTTCCTTCTCCTTCAACATATCCCCTCTATTACTTCATCCCCTGCCTCTTCCTTGTTACACTGTGAGAATTTGTAAGGTCAGATCCTTGCAACAGTGTTCTAGGTCAAACTTCTTGTCATATCAAGAATATAACTATTAACTTGCATCTTCTAATTTTTGGTCTCTATAAGGTGTTTGAATGTTGCCTCCGGTCGTGACCCATTATTCCTATCTAGTGGAGCCTCCCTCTGGAATCTCACTGTTGTGTTTTTGGCATCACCGTGGTTATAACATTTTGGTAGGGCTCTTCACTTGTGCTGCTCCTATCACATGTTCCATTGCATTGTTATCATCAATCAGTTTCACTAATTTCATAGTGTACCCCAATTCTTGTGATCTCAACAGACGAATTGCTGCTTGAATATCTGACTTCAAGCCCTTCATGAAGTTTCCTTTCAACAATACTTTTGATATCCCTCTGAATCGGCCTGATAACATCTCAAATTTTCCCTTATAATTCATGACTGACCATTTTTGAACTAATGCAAAAAATTGCTCATGTAAATCTTTTTCTCGCGTGGTTATGAAACACTCCAATTGTTATTTGAATTCTTCCAATATTTTGATTGACCGACGTTGTTATCTCCATTAACTACACTAAAGCCTTCCCTTCGAAATACAGGGCCCCGCCATCAACTTTCTTCCTCTGTCAGCCCATTAACATCATAGTAATCTTTCACGTGATAAACCCAACCATATGCATGCTCTCCTTTAAAGATCGACATCTTCAACTTCCTTATGCGTGAGTCTCCTTCACAATTTATTCGACCAAAGTTCGTTTCACTCATGAAGCAGGGGTTGTGTTCCCTAGGTCGATCTATATTGATTTTCCTACTTTCATAAGTTTGACTCACTTTATAGTCAGTTTGCCTCGTACTCATAGGCTCTTGAATTGTCTTTTGCCCGGAAGGTTGCCTGAAGCAGTTGGATGTTGGTCTCTGCCAGGGTCTCACCCACCACGATTCCCTGTTCCAGGTCAAAATCCTTCACATTGATTCTCTTCAACCCCGAATCACATGTCGTCCCGTTCCATCCGTTTTAGCTCGTTCCAAACACTCACTTGTAGCACATTCTTTCTAGATGCTGCCACTCGAATCCATTCTCGGCCCCTTCGCTATATTTCATCGAGTTCCGTTCGTTCCAACCATCCTTATGTCACATTATTCCTTCATAGCGCTGTTGCTTGAGTTCGCCCCAGATTCCTTTACTTTATTCATGACTCTAGCTCTGCCTATGACAGGGGCACTGCCTTGATGCCATGCAAATCATTCTGATTGTTGTCGCTTGGGTTCGTTCTAGATGTTGTAGCTCGATCCCGTGGCGGCCGACCAGTGTGTTTGTATGAAACTCCACAATCTTATTCATCATTTCTTCCAGGGCCATGAATCTTCTCTCCATGGACAAGAATTGCTCCTCCATGACCAAGAAATACTCATACATTCCATATTCATATCCCTCTAATTTCTTCTATTAGATATCTACTTTCTTGGCTGTCATTCCTCCCAGGATGCTTTTCGATCACGAAGGTGAAAGTCTTGTACGCTATCCCATCATTGGCTTCCCAACTATCGAATAACGACTGTATCGCCAGGTTCGAAGGTGGAACCCTGTACACTGTGATCTCGTCATTGGCTTCCCAGTAGCTTGAACCGTGACTGTATCATAAAGGTCGATCATGAAGGAGAGCCTTAATCATGCTGTTGGCTATCCAACTAGCTCGAATCACAGCTATATCGCGAAGATTGATCAGGATGGAGTACCTCAATCTTTTTGTTGGCTTCTCAACTAGCTTGAATCACGACTGTATCGCAGATTCAATTAAGAAGGCACACTGTGATCTTGTCGTTGGCTTACTAGCTAGCTCGAATCGTGATTGTGTTGTGAGGTACAATCACAAAGGTGACGCCGCGATCCCTTCTTTGGCTAGCTAGAATCATGACTGTATCGCGATGTTCGGTCACAAAGGCAATAAATTTTCATATATCGAATGCTTTGATACCAATTTGATAGGAATGAGACAAGTTTCATAATAATTAGGGCAAAAAGAATAGATTTTATTCCACAGGTAATAAACAAAACAATATAATCTAAAATACATAAAAGATAACTACCTACAATTCGAGAAGTAAGTTCTCTCCCAAACCCTAACTTCTAAGACTCTAGGCAACAATAAAATTATACCCCATAATAATAACTTAAAAATAATTAAATTGCTCTTTTAGTCTTGCACCTAACATAAGTCTTCAATTATTTGGCCGGGCTCGGCGCCGACTCAATGGAGCACGAGGCAGACTTAGGCGTTGGCTTAACAAAATGCATTCATAGTTTTTAAATAAATGCTTAACTTTTTAAAACTAAAAATTTTTTTAAATCAAAATTGTCACAATTCGATCAAAACTAAAAAGTTGAATTGAGTTTTAAAACCTAGATTGATTGTTTGAGGTGATATTTATCTTCCTGGTTTAAAAAGTGGGACTATTACTATGTCGCACCTCCAGCTAGGCAAATTACAAGTTACACCCAAGAAAAACAAGGGAAAAAAGAACTAGTAAACTAATTTTATTTGCAGTTTTTACAATCAAATCAAGGAGAATTTCATCAAATTAAAGAATCTAGGCTTTAGTTTTTTCGTACTATTTGAGATTTGGGCGGTTTATTAGAAATGGAATTAACTGTTTTACTATAATACCAACATTTTGGATTTTCAGCAAATTGCCCCAAAAATATATTGCTTCACTAGCTATTTGTGCGTTCATGTACATTGGAAGAAGATGTTTGAGATATTTTGAATAACCACTTGAGAATCATTTCCTAGTTTGAAGAATCTTGTTTATGTCTGCTATATGGTTTGGATAATACATCAATAATTCGTTATATGATAATTCTACGTTCTCCATATCCATTAAGATTGCTAGAATATGATTCTTAAGGAAGATCTACATACATACCACTCAATTTCTATGTATTTACATATCTAACACCTGAACTTCAATTTTTTACATACACACCACCTTACCTATGCATGAAAAGGTGTTTTTCACTTTTTAAAAGTTTTAAATTTATGGTATTTTTTATGTGATAAGATTTGGTCATTATAAATTTAAAATTTAGTGTTATATATGTAAATACATAAGCCTTGGGGTTATGTTTGTAAATGCCCCTTCTCTTGCAATTTCTTAGATGAAATCATCGAGTTTTTTGCTTAATCAGTAAGGGCATCTGGTCGAACATGACTTTTACTTTGCCTAAATCGAGCCATGAGGATTTAGTTTACAACTGGTTGAGAAGTGAAAGACATTTCTGATTCCCAAATTTTATTTGAACTTGCAATTTTATGCTTTTAAGTTCTTCTCTGCATCATCAAGCAAACTGTTCTACATCTTAGAATTTTTTTTCCTCCTCCACAACATTTCAAATTTATTTTACATTTGAAGACTAATTGCATCAGCATTTTAGACTTTGCTTTTCATGATTTGTTTTTGCAGCTTAAAAATCTCTCTGCTATGGAAGTAAACATCGTTCGTCCATTTATGGTGAGGGCGCTGCAAGCTTTCTATAAGCACGATAGCCCAGAAATGATTCAACAACCAGAATCAACATTGAACAGGACTCGAGTTGAAGACCGCGGTCCAAGGGTCAGTTTCTTGAGAGGCCCCTTAATTTGTTTGTTATATATTTAATACCATCCACATATTCCATTGCATATTTTTTGTTGAGCATGTAAAGGGACATTTTTAATATTTTCTGGATGCTTCACTCTATTTTATAATTGGAAGATTTACATACATACCAAACAATTCCTATTTATTTGCATATCTAACACCTAAATTTTAATTTTTACATTACGACTTTACCCTTGTTTTAAGAGGTGTATGTCACCCTTTAAAAGTTAATAATAGTAGTACTTTTTGATATGAGACCGAAGAATTTGAGTGTTATAAATATAAAATTTAAAGTTTAGGTTTTAGATACATGAATACATGAGAATTGTGGGGTATGTATGTAAATGCCCGTCAACCGTTTTGAAAACATAATTAAAGCTTCTATGTATGCTTGTTTGTTGATGATAGATTTATATGTAAATGCCCGTCAACTGTTTTTGAAAACATAATTAAAGCTTCTATGTATGCTTGTTTGTTGATGATAGATTATCCTTAAAGGGCTCATGACTGTAATACTTTCTGCAGGAATGTTGTTATAGGTTTTTGCTTGCATGTTAGTTCATTATTTGTTTATTGTGGAATTAAAGTAGAATGACTCGCACGCACGATAAAATTACAATTTTTTGCACTATGGTACATAACATTTTACTTATTTTTCATCATTATTGATGCTATCTCAACTATTTGGGGTTGGCTTTTTGATTCTTCATTGAGCACATCTAGATGTATTTGGCTTATTAGTATAATATGATTTTGAATAACTTCTATTTATGTTATGTTAGATATGTCTTTTTTTCTTCATAATTCTATTGCCTTGAAAGCTTGGTGCTAGCCTAGGTGCTCATCTGCATGATGCAACGTGCTGTGACATTTCACATATTTTTATCATGAGAAATATTTTTGGAGATTATAATATGATATTTGTCACAATAAAAATTTAAAATTTAGTAGAGAATATATTTTCAAGTTTTGTACCATTTTAAATAGATTATCTACAAAAATTCATACAAGATTCAAATATTATGCTTTAAGTTTATACAAGTCGGTAATAACTCAGGTTAGTTTCCATAATGTATTGTTAGTTTTATTCTTCACTATAATTTATTTTATCTTCTTTGTCATCCATGCTCTTTTTTCTATTTTAGATTTATAACCATACATCTTATACCAATGGATCATAATCAAACTGCAGAAAATTTAGATATAGTTTTTTTATTATAATGAGGTTATTTTTAAGGCGTTTGCCTACACAATGCGTTAGTGATGTATCTCATCTATGGGGTGCATTACACCCACTTTGTTGCACATACTCGAACAGGTTGTTTGTTTTCAGCTACCTTATATTCAATAGATATCAATCCAATTCGCTCTAAAATAACCATGTCTTAATTTTTCTTCTAACTTTTTCGCAGATCTGTTCTCATTTATTGATGCTCAACCTAGCTCATAATAATTTGTTTATTGCCCATTACCTGGATGCATACATCATACCTGACCTAAATGTTGTGGTCTTATATAATTTTTTTTAGGGGCATTTACGTGCATAACACAAAATTCCTTTTTTTTTACATAGCTCACACTTATCTGTTCATATTCACACACATAACACTTAAATTTTTAATATCACATAAAAAATAGCACTATTTCTCGTTTCTAAAAGTCAAATACACTTTTTCATGCATAGGTTTAAGGCACCAAAGTGCTATTTGCGCAAATATTAAAGTTTAGGTGTGAGATACCTAAATACATACAAACTGTGTGCTACATATGTAAATTTCTCTTATTTTTAAAGTCTTCTTGATATCTATATCCCATTCATTTTATGATAGATTCAATATATCTGACATGCTAGTGAGTGCTACTTATTTTGGATGTGTTTGATTCACATTATCGCGCGGAATCTTTATTCATTGTATCAATTTTGTATGGTTGATAAATACATCTACATAAAAATGGCAGTAATAGAGATGAATTCTAAAATTGCGTCCTTGTCATATTGTTATGCCAGTTGATTCAATTGTTCCTTTTACAAGTTGACAATTTGATATTCTACACGTAGAACTTTTTCTGATATTGCTTGATTTATCAAATTGCAAAAATAAGGTGTTTGGCCATGTTTTTGATAAGAGAAATTACTTATCTTGAGATAACGGAAATTACTTGATGTTTTACATGTTTTGAATATTAGTTTCATGTTTATTTAAAACTGTTAAGTCCTTCAGAAGAAGTCATTAATTTCTCAATTAATCTGCTAACTGGATTAGTCAATTTATTCGGTTTCTTAATTATTATTTTTCTTAATATTTTCAGAGAGATTTGAGACCCCGCTAGCTGCCTTGACAAAGTCTGAATTTATCATCAAATGTCTTTCATGCCTATGGCGTTTACCTGATGTTAGATAGCTGTCCATGAGGTAATTACTCTTCTTAATGCTAATCTGTTAGAATACAAAATTTGTTTTTAGGCAAATTGCTTTTGATGCAATCACTTTTTTGTCATTAAATGGTGTTTTACCATCCCTTCTTCAATAATGGCAAGAACATAAACCAGATAAATTTTATGTTATTTTACTATACCAACCCATCCTAGTAAAAAAAATTAATAAAATATTTCTATTTTAGTTTGTGTTTGAAAATTGATGAGAGTAAACTTGAGATGATATTTGGCTTTGTTTCATGTTGTTGAATAGGCTTAAATTTGAATCAAACTATTAGATGTGGGCAAGTTCAGATAGTACCCGAATGATAATTTTTCATGTCAAAGTTAATTTTTAGGATTTGAAACCAACATTGTAATTAATTGTTTCAATGTTGAGCTATCTTTTTCAAATTTGAATGAAAGCAGAAGAATGAGTTGAAAGTCCTGATTCTAAGGTTTCCAAAAATTTATAGATCCATAATCACACTGTTTATCAAATTGGGAGTAACAATACCAACACAATTGCGAACAATGAGAAGGATGCAATGACTGGACAAAACTTACGGTGGGGTACACGTCTGTGTAATAGGGTGTCATACTCATTATGAAGATTATCGTTTAAAAAAAACGGGCATTGCACTCTAAATACCAAATAATCTATCCCAAGATGAGAACAAAAAAGTAACGCCCAAACCAAGCCTCTGTGCAAATCACCCAAGTCTTTACCTGCGACCGACACCAGCCACACTGCATGGGCCACCCTGATTGCCCAGATCACGTGATTCTATTTTCTTTTTCTTCTTGCAATCGCCCCCATTGCCTTCACCCTTCTTGATTGAGCGAACAGCGTGATCTCTTGTGAATAGAACCAGACCTCACATCTTCTCCGCTTTGCTACCAAATCCAGCAGACACAACGCCTCCTTCTGCAATCCTCGCTTGAACACTGGCACAAACTCTCCCCATGCTCTGCGCCGACCTCTTCTCGTGCTTGGGACCGACCTATCGCACCGCCTTTACCTTGCTTGGCGCCGACCTCTTCTCGTACATATCGGCCCTTTCCTTGCAGTTGTCGAACATCCTTTACTCGCCTCCTTTCTCCTTCAACCCACAACAATGGCACCTCCGATCAAAGTTCCCATCCTTTCAAAATCTAAGCCGTCGTCTGCTTTGTCTTTTGTGTTCGATCAACGGTTGCCGATTACCCTCCTCATTTTCTTCATCATCATCAAGGTTGATTGGAGCAATAAGATTCCTCCTCTCCCATCCA
>JXCR01106297.1:0-12571 GCA_002079205.1 Phalaenopsis hybrid cultivar
TCTAGTTCATCATTCCTGCAACAAAACATCAAAAATACCTTTCTTTAAAGTGCAATATCATCGAAAATAGTATAAAATATGTATGAAAATCTCAACATATTTTCCTCTGGTCAAAATCCCCCAAACTACTATTACTTGTCCTCAAGTAATTTTAGTACTATATAATGGTTATGATCTATTGTAGTAAGATTTTAATTAGGAATTACTATAAGTTTGATTTAAATAAATATCTTAGTGAGATTTTCAGAAAAAAATTAAGTAATTGAATTAACTCCGTAGCCACAAGATTATCTAGTCATCAAGTTTAAGAGTTCTAGTCTTTTATTCATTTCAAGAATGAATATAGATTGCAATATTAAGTCGCTTAGAATATTCAAATGATGGGGATTTCATGAAAACTCTACTAGTAAATGATCTAATCATTAATATAAGTTCAGGAATGTACTTAAGTTTTTCTTTTTGGTAGGTCCAGTGAAGCAAATTTTTTATTGGGCATATCCTCAAGCTTCTCCTCACTTCCCCAATGTTTTTCTTTCTTTTTCTCTTTTTCATTTAGATTGCTTTCAATCCTACATTTTTTTTTCTTTTTAGGGATTTCTTTTCAATCCTTTCTTTTTCCTTTTTTCAAGTGAGGATTATTATATCTGGATAGCCTTTAATGATTTTGAACTTCACTTTTATTTCCTTAAATTTGAAACTCAAAGTATTCCTTTACCTTATAGATATTTCATAGTTTTCATTTCATTGAGTCTGAATCTTTTCTTCTCAACTGAATTTCCAGATTTTTAATATTTCAAAATATAGTTTCCTTTACTTTAAATAGTTGACAATAATCTTATTCTCTTATACTAAACATCTTAACTCACAAAATTAATTTTTATTACAAAAATATTCCTTTAAATCTACCAAAATATTTAAATATTTGTAAAAATATAGTTACCTGAATTAAATTCACCACATAAAATCATATAAATAATTTTTGAAAATAATTAAACAGAGGACATCTAATAGTTAATCTTTTTCTTCCCTCCCCCAAACTTAAATTTTTAAATATGAGATAATAAATGTGGAAAGAAAAACTCTAAATATAAATCATACCTCAGCAATTTAGGCATTTTCATCATTCTAAAATTTTTGCAGATCTTCTTAAAATTTCTACTTCACCTGGTCTGTAATCTTAGGAGATTTCTACACATATAAATCATTAGATAAATATATGGGAAATGAAATTTTGAAATAAGTATAAAACTAAAACATTAAACAAATACAACTTTTTCTAACATAACCATAATACTAAACAAAAGATAAAAGTACTAAAATGAAAATAAACATCACATCACATTACAATCAACATAGCACTGAGCAACATCTACAAGCTACACATGCACATTTCTACTACCACATTAAACATTTAAAACAATAATTAGAAAGTGTCCAAATCAACATAAGCATTAAAATTACAAATAATAATTATCCACATTACACAAATTACCAAAATAAAAATACAAATACATCAATTTCCTTTAAATATCAAAATCCCATGCTATATCATCGTTGCCTTGCTCAACAGGTGGATTGGGTTGATATTGAGTATAACGAGGGCATTTAGAGAACGTAACATCAGGCTCACCTCTGTAGTATCGGGCCTGAGCATTATAATAAGCTATCTCAAAATCAGAATGCCTCTGAAGGTACTCACTATCATAATTATGTCGGCGTTCTAAACCTCCAATCCTTTCATTTATCAAATCTATACTCTTCCTCTACAAGGTCAACTCATTCATCAAGTCAGTCAGGCTAGGGGAGCTTGAAGGAGGAGGAAGGTCATAACTTGTAGAGGGGACATGTCTACTAGTAGAAGGTTCTTCACTCCTACTTCCAGTTCTCCATTTCTCATGGGATACATAAGTTTTCACATTGGCTTTACTAATGGGTTTCATAGGGAGAACCCATTCTTCCTCTCCAGCTTCCACTCCAGAAAGTTGGGAAAGTGCATAAATAAGGTTAGGATGTCCTATCCCTCCACTTGTCTCACTTCTTAGCATAGTCAATATGTTCTTAAAAATAATTCTCGCCACAATTATAGTTATATTATTCTGAATACAGAAAATCAGAATAGCTCTCTCTCTAGTTACCTCACTATGATGATAAGTCAGTAACAAGTAGAGGAAATGAAATAGTGCCACGCTTTAGAAGTGGCATTCAGCATGGAAGCAGAAAAATTTACCCGTTCTCGCTACTTTATCTTCCATGTTCCTTTCCCATCAATGAGAAAGTTGATCACATCATTAAAGGGGCCTTCCAACGTATTAAAGGACTCATAGTGGCAGCTATAAGAGTCAGGGAATTCATAAAAGGTGTTGATGCGGGCGGCGATAAATTCCACAGGAAATCCACGCACTTGCACAGTTCCATCTTCGGAATAGGTTACATTGGCGTAGAGTTCTTTCACCACATTTGCATCAGCTTTATTGGTGGTGTAACAAAAGTTTTACCACCTCTGCTCTGCAATAACTCATTTAATTTATCCTCCCGCACTTTCAAACACTCAATCTTGTATACACTTCTTTCTTTTAAAGATTGAAGTAAATCTTTTTTGAGCCACCGCATTGACGAAGCGAGACTCGTCAAACTCAACCCATCTGTTTTGTCGTGGAGCCATTTCATTCTAGTCAAATTATAGAAAAATTTCAAAAATTACTTCAAATATACAAACCATGGCTTCCTATGGTAATTCAAAGAGTTCAACATTAAGATCCATGAATTTCTTCCCTAATTTTCTTAACACTCTCAAAATTTTTGGATCTCCTCAATGTGGAAGAAATACAGGGTGAAAATCAAATATTTTTAGCTTGGAGTGAAGCTCTTACCTAGAGAAGATCAAATCCGGTGTCAAAAAGTTTTAAAATTGCCTCCCAAACCAAGATCTTTCAAGCCCTGTCGAAAATGGAATTTTTAAGAGGAAGGGGATGATGAATAGTGGCGGTTGACCGATCAAAATCACGGTTAAAGGGATATTTTCGTGAGCTCGCCGTCGGCAGGGTCGATGGCATCGTCGGCGCGCTCTATTGAAATTGAACCTATGTCTCGATAAATTCCTGTTGTTGGCGGGCTCTATTCAAAATGTTCAAGTTCCGGATTTTTGTGATTTCAATCAATTTCAACTTCATCAACATCCATTTAATCATTATAGACATAATTTTAAGTGAATAACTGATGTACTCAGCACAAATAAACTTTCACAACACAAAACATCACATTTATATATAAATTTCAAGAGTACAATATACGTTACATAACACACCTAAGTTTGGTATTTTCTCAACCTCAATACATTAATTCAGCGTCACAATCCAAACCACAACACTCAAAACGCTGAAAACAAAACATCTTATGCTTAGTCTCAACGTCACAACACTCAAATTGCTGAAAACAAAACATTCTATGCTTAGTCTCAACTATACAGAGATCTATAAACATAATTCTAAAGCTGAAAACATAACATCCTATGCTTAGTCTCAACTATACAGAGATCTATAAGCATAATTCTATATTTCTCAACCTCAATACATTAATTCAGCGTCGCAATCCAAGCCACAACACTCAAAACGCTGAGACAAAACAACCTATGCTTAGTCTCAACTATAGAGAGATCTACAAGCATAATTCTAAAGCAAAGCAAATACAAAGTTCAAATCGAAATACATAGACAAAACATTCTATGCTTAGCTCAACTATACAGAGATCTAAAAGCATACATCCCAAGCAATGCAAACACAAAATTCAAATCTAAACACACATAAACAGAAAGGTAGCATAGTAAATTTACTACTCATCAGATTTCGTCCTCGTTTCTCCTCTGAGATCACCCATTGAGTGCACATGAACGAAGAGGTTGTAGAAGGGTCGGAATGGAAATTCTTTAGTAGAATCCTCCTCTATCAGTTTCATCCTCCTCATCAGTTGTATCAAACTATCTTCTAAATGCCCAGAGTGATTGAAATGTTATTTCATACTCTAGTCTGAATGTTCAAAGAAATCGGAGATATTATTAATTGTATTCATCACATTTTGTACCTCCTTCTCCAATTTATTGATTTAGCGCATAATCACCAAAGTTTTATCAAGAATTAAGGGTTGAACTGGCAGTGAATTCTGAGATGATTGATCAACTATCATGGCCATGTCATTTTCATCTTCAAATGATGTGAATCTTTCAGTTGGGTCCAAAGGCTTCCAAGGTAGCAGTACCTTTTCCCAATTTTTGTAGGATACTTGGGACTGGTTGCAAAGTGAGAAAAATGTGGAAGGGTGTCCAAGCCCATAAGTTGATCCATGAATGATCAAGCTCAAAACTGACTTCACAATTATTGATCCAATATCGATCGGCAGTCCCCTTTAGATACATAGTTCAAAATAGCACTTTCCTTAGAAACTTTACCAACTTTCATTATCGGTAATAGTTTCACAGAAATGAAGAAGTGTCAGTGTTTGGAGACGGGATTCAAAAGTGTTGAAGAAAAACTAACATACCTGTTCTCTCTCATTTCCCAATCATCAGTTTCGTCCGTTAAATACTGGTAAATTTCATTGATCTAGTTCCTTGTTGGGACAAAATTTGAATAGTGGCAGATATGAATGTTCTCTGTGATGTATAATTCATTGATTCGTGCAGGAGTAAAAGTGATCCACCTATCTCGCACATAATTAACTCTCTGGTTGATTTGATGCAAATTTGCATAAAATTCTTTCACTACAGGGACAACCACAGCGACGGTAGTGTAGCACAGCACTTCCCATCGTAGGAGTGTTCAGTCCTCGATTCACAAATTCTCGTTCCTTAATCAATCTTTTCTTTGTCAGTAGTTTGTTGAAGATCTGTTGCGCTTCTGCACTAATAAACTTTCGTCAATTGAAAACTCGCATTCTGGGATTATTAGAGGAATTGGATGCCATAAGAATGCAATTGGTGGAGTTTCACTTCATTTTTGGGGGAAAATATTTAATAATAATTTAATTTGGGAGTTTAAAAAGGTAACTCCCGCCCAAAAAACTGTCAAAAGCCGCCACTCGAGCACAAGAAACCGTCATCTCACCGGTCTCGCCGTCGACGAGGTCGATGGCGCCGTCAGCGCGCCTCTGTGTAACTTTTTCCTGGACTCTTGGGACAACTCACCGTCGGTGGTATCGATGGCACCATCGGCGCCAAAGGCAAAAATTGCACAGTTTTGCTCTGGTTCGAATGCGTTCTAATTTTCTATTATAGATCCAATTTTTATGATAATTCAAGGGTAAATAAGAGTCGTATAGTTTATTACTACCACTAACTAATGATAAATTCAAATAACAACTACTATAATCGTAATAAAAATAAAGAAAAATATGTGTTGCCTCCAATAAAGCGCTTGGTTTAACGTCATCAGCCCGACCTATTCAGGTGTCTTTGAAGTTGACTGATCATTAAAACCTCTTTAAAATTTGGTCTTTTACCCTCAAAATATGGTTTTAATCTATGTAATCATTAAAACCTCTTTAAAATTTGGTTTGTTACCCTCATAATATGGTTTTAATCTATGTCCCAGTTGACTGATTATTAAAACCTCTTTAAAATTTGGTCTTTTACCCTCAAAATACGGCTTTAATCTGTGTCCATTCACTTTAAATCTATTTTCTATTTTCTGATCTTCAATTTCAACAGCTCCGTAAGCATAAACTTGAGTCACAGTAAATAGCCCTAACCAACGAGACTTCAATTTTCCACGGAATAACTTCAGCCTAGTATTGTAAAGCAAAACTTCTTGTCCTAGTTCAAAGTTCTTTTGGTTAATCTTCCGATCATGCCACTTTTCCTTATAAATTATGTCATTATCATAAGATTCATTTCTTAATTCTTCCAATTCATTTAATTTCCTTATAAATTCAGTCGTTATCATAAGATTCATTTCTTAATTATTCCAATTAATTTAATTATAACAATCTCTTCTTACCACATCTTTCAAATTATAATTGAATTCTTTAATCGCCCAACATTAACTGTATTGTAAAGCAAAACTTCTTGTCCTTGTTCAAAGTTCTTCTGGTTAATCTTCCGATCATGCCATAACTTTAGTTTCTCCTTATAAATTATTCAAAGTTCTTCTGGTTAATCTTCTGATCATGCCATAACTTTAGTTTCTCCTTATAAATTCCTGGTTAATCTTTTGATCATGCCATAACTTTAATTTTTCCTTATAAATTCTGTCATTATCATAGGTTAATCTTCTGATCATGCCATAACTTTAGTTTCTCTTTATAAATTCCGTCGTTATCATAAGCTCGTTTCTTAATTCTTCCAATTCATTTAATTGTAACAATCTCTTCTTACCATCATCTTTCAAATTACAATTGAATTCTTTAATCGACCAATATGCTTTATGCTCCAATTCTATTGGTAAGTGAGAAGTCTTTCCAAAAATCAGTCTGTAAGGAGCCATTCCAATAGGATTTTTATAAGCAGTTCTGTAAGCCCACAATGCAGTATCAAGTCTAGTAGAACAATCTACTCTACTAGGGTTTACAGTCTTTTCAAGTTTTTGTTTAATTTCTCTATCACTGGTTTGAGGGTGATAAACAGTAGAGATTTCATGAATAATATTAAACTTTTCTACTAATCTCTAAATATATTTATTCCTAAAATGGGATCCTCCATCAGTGATAATCATTATAGGCATTCTGTATCTAGTGAGAATATTTTTCATTAAAAATCTTGAAACACTTTTAGTGTCACAACGAGGTAAAGCTTGTGTTTCAATCCACTTAAAAATGTAGTCTATATCAATTAATATATATAAGGTTATAAATGAAGGAATAAATGGTCCCATAAAATCTAATCCCCAAACATCAAAGATTTCAACATCCAATATGAAATTTAGAGGCATTTAATTTCTTCTAGATATATTGTCTACTCGTTGACATCGATCACAAGTTTTTATATATCTATAAACAACTCTAAATATAGTATGCCAATAAAATCCAGCTTGTAAAATTTTATAAGCAATTTTATTGATCCCTAAATGTCCTCCAAATTCAGAATCATGACATTTCTGAATGATTAGCTCAGTTTCTTCATAAGGTACACATCTTCTCTTAATCAGATCCTTACATTGTTTATATAAATAAGGCTCATCCTAAAAATATGCTTTTGCATCATGAATAAATTTTCTTTGTTGTTGTGGTGTCAGCATAGGTGGCAAAATATCACTTATAATATAGTTAACAATATCGACATACCATGATATTTTCCATTCACTAACATTATAAAGTTGTTCATCAGGGAAACTGACTGTAATTTCATTGTCGGTGTTAGATAATTTATGATTTTCTAACCTCAATAAATGATCAGCAATTTGATTATTAGTTCCCTTTCTATCAATAACCATAAGATCAAATTCTTGCATCAATAGTATCCATCTAATCAACCTTTATTTGGCATCCTTCTTTTGCATCAAATATTTAATAGCTGAGTGATCAGTGTGCACAACAAATTTATCTCTAATTAAATAAGATCTAAATTTATCCAAAGCATACATAATGGCCCATAACTCTTTTTCAGTAACAGTATAATTAATTTGTGCATCATTAAGAGTTTTACTAGCGTAGTCACCTTAAAAAACTTTTCGTACCTTTATCCAAGGACAGCTCCAATAGCATAATCACTAGCATCACACATCAATTCAAATGGTTTCTCCCAGTTAGGTGAAACTATAATAGGGGTTGTGATTAATTTTTCTTTTAATAACTCAAAGGCATTTAAACAACTTTCAGTAAATTCAAATTTATTGTCCTTCTCTAAAAGTTGGCATAGAGATTTAATAACTTTTGAGAAATCTTTAATAAAACACTGTAAAAACCAACATGTCCAAGAAAACTCCTAACTTCTCTTACATTAGTAGGAGGTGTTAGCTTAGATATAACTTGGATTTTTGTAGGGTCAGCTTCCATACCATCTTCCGAAATTTTATGCCCTAGTACAATTCCTCCTGCAACCATAAATTGACATTTATACCAATTTAGAATTAAATTAGTTCTTTCGCATAACTCTAAAACTTTTTCAAGATAATTTAAGCATGCATCAAATGATGTTCCAATACAGAAAAATCATCCATAAATACTTCCAATCCATCATGAATTAACTTACTAAATATAGACATCATACATCTCTGGATTGTTGCAGGCGCATTACATAGTCCGAAAGGCATCCTTCGAAAAGCAAAAGTTCCAAAAGGACGTCTTCTCTTGATCCTCAGGAGTAATAGGAATTTGATGGTAACTGGTATATTCATCTAAAAAGCAAAAATATTTTGGCCCAGCAAGTCTATCTACTATTTGGTCTAAAAATGGTAGAGGAAAGTGATCTTTCCTGGTGGCAGAGTTCANTTGCTAGCTCCCAAGTCACATAATGCTCTTCCATAAAATTTTTCACCGATAGCACACGGTATAGTGAAACTACCAGGATCTTTTAATTTCTAGAACTTTTTCTAAATAATTGCACTACACTCTTCGCTAAGTGCAACAGTTTTGTTGTCTGTGAAAAATAATTGCACTACGTTATAGTGAAACTACCAGGATCTTTTAATTTTTCAGGAAGCTTTTTCTGAATAATTGCACTACACTCTGTGCTAATTTCGTTATCTGTGAACTTCCTTTTCTTGTTCAGAATATCTTTCATAAATTTCACATAATTGGGCATCTGCTCTAAAGCTTCTACGAAGAGAATGTTTATCGTTAACTTCTTAAGAATTTTTAAAAATTTGGAAAATTGTTTATTCTTTTTGTGTTGCTTCAATCTTTGAGGNCAAAAATTTGGAAAACTGTTTATTATGTTTGTCTTGCTTCAATCTTTGAGAAAATGGTGGAGGTTTTTCCACAGTAATTTTCATTGGTGTAAATGGATACTCTAAGTCTGGGTACTCATTATCCTTTTCTTTTTTAGTATCCACTTTCTCTTTTTCAGTTTCTATTTCTTTTTGCACTCTTGTCTCCAATTCCTTTCCACTTTCTATTTGAATCGTTTTGATTTGTTCTTTTCCTTGATCTTTAGGATTTGGTTCCACTGTACTCGGAAAAGTTCTTAATGTTCGGTTACTAAGCACAGTAGCGATATGCCCTAATTGCTTTTTAATATTCTTAATAGCAGCTCCTTGATTTTGTAATTGATTTTCTTGAATATGTAATTGATTTCCTTGATTCTGCAACTGTTGACCCATGTTTAATATCAACTTCTTCTCCTTAATTTGAATGTTACTATTAAATCCTTGAGGATAAGAAGGTCTATCATTTACATTTCCTTGTAGGGATGAATTTCCTAATGGGTTGTTTGCCCATTGTTGATTTGTAGATGAATTGTCAGTCCAATTAAAATTTGGATGATTCTTCCAACGTGGATTATAATAATTCGAATAAGGGTTGTTGGGTTTATTAATAGCGTTTAAAGTCTCATATGAAGGTTGAACAACCACAAAATACCCAGATGAGTTCTCTTCCATCACATAAGGTGTTGGAGAATAATTCATCCCATAATGATCTAATTTCTTTGATATTATAGCAATCTGCGAAGCTAATGTAGATATTGCATCATAATCATAGATACTAGCTACTCTTTTAGGATTTACCCTTTCAGAGAGCCATTAAAAATTGTTGGTAGCCATCTGTTCTATTAATGAATAAGCCTCATCAAAAGGTTTTGACATTAAGGAACCACCAGTCGCAGCATCAATAATCGATCTAAGAGATCCCACTAATCCATTATAAAAAGTTTGAATTATAAACCAATCTGGTAACGAATGATGAGGACACTTCCTAAGAAGATCCTTAAATCTCTCTCAAGCTTCATATATTGACTCTCCATCAATCTGACAGAATGATGTTATGTCATTTCTAAGTNTAACCAATCTGGTAACGAATGATGAGGGAATTTCCTAAGAAGATCTTTAAATCTCTCCCAAGCTTGTATGTTGACTTTCCATCAATCTGAGAACGATGTTATGTCATTTCTAAGTTTAGCAGTTTTGGGTGGAGGGAAATATTTGGATATAAATTTCTGTGAAAGTGATGTTATGTCATTTCTAAGTTTAGCAGTTTCGGATGGAGGGAAATATTTGGATAGAAATTTCTGTGAAAGTTAATGTCATTTCTTAGTTTAGCAGTCTTGGATGGAGGGAAATAATAGGATATAAATTTCTGTGACAATTCTCCCCAAGTTCTAATAGATCCAGGTGCTAATGAGTTTTGCCACATCTTAGCCTTATCCCTCAGTGAAAAAAGAAAAAGTCTAAGCCTAACAACATCGTTTGAGACTCCGTCATATTTAAAAGTAACACATAGTTCTAAAAAACTAGCGAGGTGTAAATTGGGATATTCATTTGGTGTTCCTTCGAATAGATTGTTTTGTACCATTTGGATAATAGCAGATTTAAGCTTAAATGAATTAGTAGCAACATCAGGATTTTGGATAGATAAGTGAATTTCATCTGCTGTAGGATTTGTATAATCTCGTAAGGGTCTAGGTTGGTGTTCATTTTTAATTCATTGATTGTTCATGTTGTTTTCCATTGTATCACAATTTCTAAGTTTTCTTCTTAATCTTCTAATCTTTCTAACAGTGCGTTCTAATTCGAAATCGTAAGGTATAAGATTTTCAGGTCCAAATTTGCGCATACAATTTAAAATTAGTACACTGTAATATAATTAGCTAAATATAAAATAAAGTTGCAATTTAAGTAAAAACTTTTTAATAATCCTAAATTGTTCGTTACTCTTATACTCTCCCCAGCAACGGCGCCAAAAACTTGACCGACTTTTTGTAAATCGACAAATACAAGAATTTGATGGCACTACTAGAATATTTAATTTCCAGCAACGGCGTCCAAAGATTTGATCATGACTTTATAGATGTGTCTAATTAGATTAAGATGTATAAATATAATATTCCATAACGTTAAAGTCGAATTTGTCAACGCAAGTATACGTATCGTTCAAGTAATATAGGGCTCTAATAGAGTCCTAGAAATCGATCCCACAGGGAGTAGTTAAATCTACGGACTAAGATTTTATAAAAAGTAATACTTCAATTACAACAATGAAGTTCAATTTGCTTATCTGTCACTAATAGGCAATTGAAATAATTATGTAATTTTATCTAGAAAATAATGAAATATGCTAATGAAGGTACGATTGTGATATATAAGAAAGCAACCTTCTCCTTGTCATAAAATTATAGTGAAATGGACAAAATGAATTAGTTCAAATTATATTCTGCCAAGTAGGAGCATACCTATTCTTTACCCATTGGTCCAGGCATAAACAATATTGACTAATCATATGCTTGATTACTGATTCTGCGGCTAGGCTGAGAGGATACCAGCTCTCTCTTCAGAGCTCCCATGTTCCCCTCACCTAACAGCTAACATCTACACATCAGCAGCCAAACGATAGGACCGAATTGGTGATTTTAGTCTGTCACTCTAAAATCTCCAATTCTACACCCAATAATATTATTTCCCTATTTATTTGCACCCAAATTCCAAGGGTTTTGACCTCCTTGAATCTTAGATGTAATCTTCACTTTAGTTATAAAACTCAACATATTTTAACAAATCAATTGGCCAAATTGAAAGTAAATTAACATCAAACTAAAAAGATCATCATAATTTCTTAAACATTTTTATGGCTTCACCAATTCAAAGAATTATTTCACAAATCTCGATACAAGGAGAAAGAGAAAACTACTCAGATCTCATGGGAAAAGTGCAACAAAACTCGGAATTCATATATAAGTTCAAAGTCATACAAATTATAACAAATAAATAAACTTATCTTTAATTTCTCCCCAAGTAAACTCCTCAAAGTTCGTCTGAATCTCTTCCTTTCTTTACAGCACACAGAACTCCTCTTCGAAATAGCAAGGAAGAAGAAATCTCTCACTTTCTCCACTCTTACAATCTCTCGAAGAATTCCTCACAATCTCTTCACTCTAATGGAACCTTTCTAACCTCCAGGCTCTCTAGAGCTCTCACCACCTCCTCTTCGCTCTCCTCTCTCAGCCAAAATCTTTCCTTTAATGACGTGGATGAGTTTTCCCTAGAGTTGCTTAAGCACCGCTCAAAAATTCAGACTTATCCATTGCACAACTACACATAACCGTCAATCTCANTTGTCTTTGCTCTTGTAAATCATTTAATTCTGAAGATATAATAACAGGTAATGTAGATGAGTCTCCCAAAAACACATAATTCAAGTGGTTAGGTAATGTTTTCAACTCAAGTTCAGGTGGTTTTATAATTGAAGGAAAGAGATTCTTATCAGCATTTTTTGTGATATCCAACATCTCAAATCTTTCTTGAACATAATCTAATTCTTCATTTTCTAATTTATTCAGAATAATTTCATCATTCTCTTCAATTCGTTCTTCAAAATGCTCTTCTTTTTCAAAATACTTTTCATCTTCAAAATGTTCTTTAAAATGTTTGTTTAGTAGATGTTCAATAATTTCCATGCAAAAACATTCATTATCTCTCTCAACAGTAGGGTATTT
>JXCR01106311.1:0-10307 GCA_002079205.1 Phalaenopsis hybrid cultivar
ATATATATATATATATATATATATATATATATATGAAAACTTAACTTTATATGCCCCTTAATCGCCATAATTGGCCACTCAGTGCCAATTTTACCATCCTTATTTCAATATTTTTTTATTTCCTGCGATAAGAAAACCACAATGGTTAAGTTGGATTAAACAACATAGTTTAATGGGGACTCCGACATTTATGGGTAAATGCTTTTGAATATTGAATGTTGCTGTATCATATTATCGAGGCAATAATGTAATATTGAAATCATCCAAATAATTGTGTAATGAATTGAGGCAATTTTCATGGAGATTGAATGCTTTTTTGAATCATAAAGTTTGAATGATGTTGTATCATATGCTTATTCAAACTTAAGTTGAATTTATTTTCAAACATGTTCAAATTTGGTCTGAAACCATGTTCAAGACTTGTTCTTACCATTCTAGAACATTTTTAACATGTTTTGAAAATGAGGTCGAATCTCATATAAATGGTTAGAATAGAACTAGTTTTACTTGGTTTACATATTGTTCAAACTTTATAAGATTTTTATTTAAATCTTCATTTTTGAACATAGTTCCTTCAAACTTGGTTTCAAATTTGCTCGAGCCTTGCCTGAGTTTGCTATAACCTTACTCAAACATTGCTTAAATCTACTTCATATATTCCATAAATATGCCCCCTTATCCTTATAGATCTTACACCATTCATCTTTATTTTTTATTGTTTAAGTATTGAAACATTTATTACCTTTTTAAATTTGGCATATTAGGATTTGAAAAATGAGCATGATATTTTAAATTCCAATTATTCAAAAGGAGGTGTATGAATGCTTCAAAGATGTGAAATTAAGTGTCCAAATGATTAAAAACGGAATAGTAGTCTAACTCTATCTTACTATCTATATATCAATCTGGTCCAATTTTCTTAGGCCTTGCCGCCTTGTACAATCTTACTTTGACCTAAATTTGAGTATTTCATATATAAATTTCTTATTTTAGTAAAGATGATATTAATTTGGAAGTAGGTTGTAGTTTGCTTTACTTCTTGCACTGATATAGCATTTGGTTCTTCCAGTGAAGCATATTGGACCTGGAGTCTTGAGCATGGCTAATGCAGGCCCTGGTACTAATGGAAGCCAATTTTTTATATGCACAGTGAAGGTATCTCTCTATAATTTCTGGTGATTTAAATGTCTACAGTTACCATTTGTGATAATATAAACTCTGCTTACCAGAATCTTATTTTCTACTTTTTTTTAAGGAAGATTTACATACATACCACTTAATTCCTATGTATTTACATATCTAACACCTAAACTTCAATTTTTACATGCATGCACGTTACCTATGCATGAACAGTTTTCACTTTTTAAAAGTTAAAATGGTGATATTTTTTATATGATATAAAGAATTCTTTTGGTAAAAATGTAAAAAATAAAGTTTAGATGTCAGATATGTAAACACATAGGAATTGGGTGGTATGTATGTAAAATTATACCATTGAAACCCCTGCCCTCTTCTTTTATACCATCACCTTTATTACGTTATTGAGCAGGGAATCCTCGGTTATGCTTTATACTCAACGCTGTTTTTTGGCACATTCAAGATAGTGAGTACATTAGGATGTTTATCATTTCATTTACTAGGTATTTACGCACATGACATTGAATCTTCATTAGTTTTTCAAAACTAACACCAAGTTTTTTTTTTCCGAACTATCAAAATGTGAAAAGTGTCAAAATGGTACTGATTTTTTGTTTGGAGTCATTTTAGTCCCAGACTATATACAAGCGTGCCAATTTTGCCCCGAACTATTGTAATAGAGGCTGAAATAGTTCGAGCCTAGGAACTAATTTGACACTTTTATAGACGTTGGGACGAAAATGGCCCAATGTAAATAGTTAGAGGACTATTTTGACACTTCATTCCTTTCAAAATGTTGTATTTCCATATGCCATGATCTAACCGATTCAGAATTTGTTATAAGTGTAAGATATAAGTTTGAAGTTCTATCATGATTTCAATATTTGCGTTAGAATTTGAAATTTGAATATTAACAATATTGCGAAAACTTGCATGTCAAAGGTAGGTAGCCTATTCATCCAAGAGGCATTTACATACATACCACATAAGTCTTATGAATTTACATCTCTAACACCTAAAATTCAACATTTACATTCGTAACACCCAAATCTTTAACTTCTCATTAAAAATACCGCTTTTACCAACTTCTTAAAAGTCAAATGCACTTTTTTATGCATAGATTTATAGCACCAAGTTGTTATAAATGTAAATATCAAACATTAAGTGTTTTGCCATGCGGATCCATAAGAATTGCGTGGTATTATTGCAAATTTTTCTTATTACGGAACTACATCGTACTGACTTCCTCCATTGGTGTCTAAACCAGACTCCTTGGCTCGACAACCGCCACGTCGTTTTTGGACACGTGTTAGAAGGAATCGAGGTGGTGAAGAAGATCGAGTCGGAGGAAACCAGCAGGTCTGATGTACCAAAGCGCCCTTGTAGGATTGTAAATTCTGGCGAGCTTCCTGTGGGGGCGAGCTGATTGTATCCTGCTGAGTCCATTGGCTTATTTTTGTTTAGCTCACCCAAAAATCAGCAAGTTGGAGTTTATAATTTTGTGTCCGAGAATCGAATTTAAGATTTTAGCAATAACTTTTAAGACATCTATCAATCACATTAGTTGGTACCCACCAGCGTTGGCAAGTTTGGGATTGCATTTCATGCTCCAATTAATGAATTCTGACATTATGCTAAGTAATTTCTTATGCTGTTTCTGCTCTGTTTTTCTGAAGATTTACATACATGCAACTTACTTCCCATGTATTTACATATCTAGCAGCTAAACTTGATGTGTATACCACCTTATAAATACACAAAAGCTGTATTTCACTGTTCAAAAGTTAAAATCGTGGTACGGTTGGTATAAATGCGAAAAGTAAAAGTTTGGTGTTAGATATGTAAATACATAAGAGTTGAATGGTATGTATGTAAATGCCTATTTCTTTAATATTGTTTATTGGAGGACTCTTATTGATGTTGTCAATATTTTTTGTTGAAATCAGTGCAGTTTACTTGACTTTATTGCTTACTCATAATACATCAAGTTGGATTTCAATGTAGTTTTGGTGTGTTTGGTGATGCATAAATTTCTTTTTTTTTTTTTTATGTTTAGTTTGGAGTTCAATATTATAAGAATGGATACAAAATAAAAATTATGAATATTCTTACCATTTTTTCCTTTTCTAATATGCAAGAATAAATTTGTTCCATTCACCATTAAATATGGAAATAAATAAAAATAATAATTAGGATTAAGCATGCCATTTATATTATGTGAAAACTAACTAGATATAATTTTTTCTTAAAATTATGATTTTGGCAGTGCACCAACTTCACTTTAGTCAGACTAAAGAGGAAAAAAAGGCAGAAAAATTGAAGCATGAGCCCCACAACTCTCTTTCCACATAGCAATAATTTAGCCAAAGAAGTCAATGTTAGAGTTCATCAAAATAGAAGGCATGATACATTAGATTCTAAAGCCAATATGAAAACATCTTAGTTTTGAGGTGTTACGAGCAGGCTTAGATGAGGAAGCAATGGCCCAAATGCTCAATTTAATAACTATTGAAGGGGTAGCATTTTCTCACATTCTTAACATATTTCTTTAGACGAAGACTCTGTTTGCTCTCTTTCCGGGTGGTAAATATTTTTCAGAATGTGGAGTGTGAACCAAACTAATGTTTGAATTAAAACTGAGATACTGATACAAGTTATTCCCTTCTGAATCACATAGATTCATATCTGAAAGATGCTGACAATAAGTTTTTTTCAAATTGACTATTTGTTCTTTTGTCATAGTTTTTTTCAAATTGTACAAATCTTTCTATTTACATCATTGAGCCTGCAATTAATGAGTGAACATGACAACCAATCATTAAAAAATTAATGCTTAATTCAAAGGCTCATAATAATTAGTTTGAAGAAGGCTGAATAATCCCACGAGCAATATAATTCAATAAAATAAGTGAGAGTAGGGAGAAACTTCACTATAAGTTCAATGGAACGATAAATCAGGGCTTAAGTGCACAAAATTGCATTAACTTAATCATCATCATGAACATATCTATTTATAAATGAGGATTAGGGTTGGAGCACAATATGAAATGCAAATAGAATATGTACATGCATACAAGGCTAGGCCCATTAGTTACTATAAAATATAGGAGGCATGGAATGTTGAAATTTTGGGTAGTACTCGATCGATCAAGTTGAGCGGAAGTCTTTGGTTGCTCTAGTAAAGGTCATTGAATAGCTCTTTTGCTTGGTTGACTATTGTTATGTTCGGCGGATTTGGCAAGTTCTTTATGATCTTGGTGACCAAGCCTTTGTTAAATCCATGCTAGAAGGTTAGCCTTAGTTCCAATGAGTAGTTTGTACTGAATCCATTTGGCGAGTTTTCGTTGAGCTCGACGAGCAAGTTATCCTTGAGCTCAACCGAATGAGTTTGTCTTAAACCAAGCTTGTGTGTTCATCTTGAACTTAATTGGTGTGTTTAAACTTAGTGCATTCAAGATATACATTTAATTCTCTAATTTTCTTTGTAATTTTGGAGAATGGCTATGAAATAAATAAGAGAATGATAAAAATAATTGATTCTTAACAAAATCACACATTAATCAACTTTTTTTATTGCAGGAGGTCCATTTGCTTCTAGCCAAATTGTGTTTCTGTGAAGGACAATTTAGTATTATAAATAGTAGTGTAATAATATGTATATGTAATGCGCACAAGAGTAAGTAGTATTCAATGATAATTATTTCGTATTAAAATATGAACTAATTTAATTGTTGTCCTTTATCCACTTGAACAAGATATGTTTCGTACAAATAAACTCCCTCATCTCATGATACATTATGGGGAAAACAACTAATACTGACAGAATAATCGACGATTTTACTTGCGTCGGAAATATCGAGTTGAATTCTAGTTGTTTGTCAATGGAATTCGGGAAGCCTGATTTTCGACGAATTTCCAACTCTTAAAGCCCTAGCTATTTAGTAAAAGCCTTTTTCGATGGGTTTTGAAGACAAACCGACAATCTAATTCCACTGTTTCATTGTAGATTATAAATTGATGGTCATAGATCGTCGTAAAAAAAATATAGTCAATTGTGTAATAAGTCGACTGTCATATCATAGCAACCAACGACTACACCCGTCGATTATTAAGTAATTAATAATTGTCAGAGTTTGCAGCGCAAGTGATCCGAAAGTCTTTAAATAGTGGACCAACATGAAAATTTTCTCATTTACTCTCCTGCCACCTCTCGCAAACGCTGAACCCTATTTCCTGGATTTTTCTTTGAGGCGCACCAAATCGCGATTTCATTTAGTCAAATCAAAGGTAATTTTGATTCAATCTTTCATATAAATTTTTATGTAAATTGAACCGTTAGTTTTTTCGCATTTCAATTTGTGCGATTTAAGAAAATACAAAATTATCAAGCAATCAAGTGTAAAATCAAGCAATGAGGCAAAATTTTTGAACCGTGGAACTGATGTCTTTAGGTGTGACACGATCAAATCATTGAGAATTTGATAAAAAGTAAAAATAAATGAAAAATTTTAGTTGGTGTTTTATCATGAGTTTTGATATTTAAGTGACACTTTGAAAAATGAATAAAAGAGGGTGTTAGATTGTTATATAACAATGTCTTGGATGCTTTCATAATATATTTTTTTGGAACATACCATCCACTTACCACCCATTTCCTATGCATTTACATATCCAATACCCAAATTTTAACTTTTATATTTCTAACAACCAAATCTTTCATATCAAATCAAAATTATCATGATTATAACTTTTGAAAAGTGAAACACGTATTTTATGCATAGGTAAAGGAGTATGTCTGTAAGAATTATAGTTCATATGTTAGATATGTAAATACATAAATAATTGAGTAGTGTTTACGTTTATACTTCCAAAATAAAGAATTACACACAAGCATTTTAACCACGTCCTCAAAGCCATAGTTACGACGTAAGAAAATAAAAAACCAACGGTTTTCATATAGTTTCTGACAGTCATTAGGCCGTTGGAAATAGTCTCATTTTCTGTAGTGGTTAAAGGGTTTCAAGGTTTAAGTCTTCTTCTTCTCATATTTTTGAGTTTTAGTGGAAGATGCCCTCTAGGCTATTATAAACCATTGGGACTTGTACTAATTTATCTTTTTTTTTCTAAAGGAAATTTTATTCTATTAATGTTTAGTTTATACATTTTGTAGGCATACGTAAACTATATTCACTCCCGCGAATGTGTTGGCATTATTATTATTATTTTGTGTTATACAAACTCGCCCCATAGCTCGATCGCCAATGATTATTTGGTCATGATATCAAACAATAAATTGCTCCATTATTTGAGTTACTTTGTATCGTCTATCAGAGTACAAATTGAATTTAACAAGTTCCATTTCTTTCATCATGATAATGGGTTTTGCGTGCAACGAACAAGATGTTCAAATTGCAGAGATTTTATAAGAGATTTGTGCAAGTAAGTTTTTCAATCATTTAAATTTTATTCACCTAAATTTTTTTTGTGGATGTCATAATTCGACATAACGTATTACGCTATTATGAACATGTTGTTAAAACGTTTCAAAAGCTCATTCGTGACAAATATTGTTTTAGTTTGACAAAAATCGATATTTATCAAACTAAAATAATATCTGACGCAAATGAGCTTTTGGACCGTCTTAACATATTTGTCAAACTAAAACAATATCTGAACCAAATAAGCATTTGAACTGTCTTAACGACATGTTCATAATAGCGCAATACGTTACGTCGAATTATGACATCCACAAAAAGAAATTAACTTTGTTGCTCTCTCCCCATCATCTAAGCTCATTTATTGTGCTCCATCAAAAGATATGTTTTATAGGCCATCAAACAATTGAGCTTTTTCCAAAGATTCCTTATTCCAAAAGAGAGGCTCCCACTCTCAATTGCAATGCTAACAGATTTATGTTGATATCATCTTATTTCCATAACACTCATCAAGTTCATCATCTGTTAAATCAATAGCTTCTAAGCAAATCCTAGTGTATTTATGTATTTATTTTTCTAAATGAGTCAAAGATCTAACATGTAAGACCAAACACTACATCTCAGTATAATTGCTCTTAATACCTGCTATGGACACCATTTATACCAAAGCAAGGCAAGATTCACCATAAGTTCTAAATTATAATTTTTCATGGCTTCATGACATATGTTAGCAATAGTGAAACAATTGCAATGAATTTTGGATTGATAATTTTCTCCCTCAATTGTTATGCAAACCCAAAAAAGTTGTTATTAAGTCAATAAAAAATATGCCTGAGATGGATGTGTAAATATGATTTGGAGGCACGTATAATAAAGATAGAGTTAAGCACTATTATTGTGTCAAAAGTTTTCATATTTGCATGCATGTGCATCAAAAGCTTTAGTATGCGCTAGCTCCCCAACTTCTAAAGTCTCCTGAGAACAAAAGATATATAAATTGTCCATGGCAAAGAAAAATATTTCTATTAAAGGTACTTACATAGCCCATATCTTTTTGCTTTAGTTATAGATGGTTTTGCTGGGCATTTACAGGAGGATGTATGCCTTTTGCTGATAATATCCTTCTCGTGGATAAGAAGAGAGAAAAAGCCCAAGAAAAACTTGAATTATTAAGGTCAACATTGAAGTCTAAAGGCCTTCGTTAGAGTAGAACTAAAATTGAATGCATGAATTGTAATTTTAGTAGTATTAGCTATAGAGACAAAAATATAACTTTGAGTGAACAAATCATTAAGAGGTGTGAACGATTTAAATATCTCGGGTCTGTTGTTCTGAACGATCGTGACAAAGATGGGGCTATTAATAGAAGAATTCAAGTTGGTTGGTTGAAGTGGGTAGATTTGAACCAGCCTTCTTGCATGATGATGGGGCTTATAATTGTGCATTTAAGAAAAACACCTCCATATTGTTGGAGATAAGTCCCTAGCTTGCACTCTAGTCGAAAGACTAGCCTCAATTCTTATTATGATGTGATATTAAATATTTGCATGTTATGTATCTAAATACATAAAATGTAGGTGGGACATATGTTAGCTTTTCCAGCTCTATTACTCTGGACAGCCAATCATCAATGGGAGACGTGGAGATCAATGATTGGCCGTCGGTGCAGAATATATTCTAGTATTACTGATATTTAAATGGCCCGACAAATAAAAAAGGAGAAGAAAAAATGGTTGGCGCGGCTTCGCTTCCGTTTTCCCTCCTCCTTTTCCTTCTACCCTTTACTCTGCTCATAAATGACAAATCTCCATTTTCATTGCAATAAAGTAAACACTCTAGCTGTAACCGCTTCCGTTTTTGTAGAACTTACTCGCCATTGCTTCCGCCGCGCAGATTCTTAAACTCCCTTCTCCCTTTGTTTTCTCTTTATGTATAATTCTAATTAAGAGTTTCTCTCTGTGCTTCATCTTCATCCCATCGGAAGCCATGATGGCTTCTTTGTGTGTTTCTGGCTTCATTCTTCTGTTGTTCGTGGGATCTGCTCTCGGTTTGGAGAACTTGAATCTGACGCAGAGGGAGAGGGAGAGGGAGAGGGTTTCTGATGATGAGATGCCTGTCGGCTTCCCGCCTCTCTTCGTCCCTCTCACTCTAATTCCAGCTGCAGCTGCCACTGGAGCTTGTAATTGAGCTGCCCCCTTTTTGAATTAACTGGTTTTGTTGCTTTCCTATATTTTTCTTTTTTTCGTATGTGATAGTGATTTATGAGATTTTTTTAGGGCTGTTTGGTTTGGTGAAAAAGAAATTCACTAAAATAAATGCAGGATTTTATATTTTTTATTTAATTTGAAGAAAAATGAAATCAATAGAACGAGGGGTGATGGGCCTCGAGCAGCAATCAGCGCCGGCGATGAGGGGGCAACAGATGGTGGTTGACAGACTATGAGCTACGGGCATGGATGATGGTGTCATGCATCACTTAACACAAACTAGAGTAGTGGGAATTCGTTAGTGTAGCCGAAATCGCCCAACTCTGATGAATTTCAAATGTATTGAAAATGAACTAGAGAATGAATTTCAATTATATTGTAAATTGATCAGATCAAACATCTAAATTTCTGAAACTCCTGCAAAAAAATGTTTTTTATCTGAATTTGTAAGAAAAATCATGATATAGAGTGGGTGTTTTTTTTTAGATGCAGTGCATGAATCTCTTAAAACTGTTTTGTTGTTGTTCTATCAATCTGCTACTATTATCGTTGGGAGTTCTAGTCCGTGTTCAACATTTGGGGGCATTTACACATATACCACCCAATTCTTTATATATTTACATATCCAAAATCTAAACTTTCAGTTTTAAAAATTTATACCAACCAAATCTTCATATCACATCAAAAATGCAACCGTTTGAACTCAAGTTCAATTTTTTATGCATAGATGATGTTGCATGCATGTAAAAATTGAAAGTTTAGAAGTTAGATATTTACGTACATACAATGATTTGCAATTTCATTGTTATAATTTGATATTTGTAGTGAAAATAAATAAACAAATGTTATCTAAACTTCACAATCATCTGCCGACTAATTACTTCATTTTGATTGATGCAGTATGCATGGATGGCAGCTTACCTGGTTACCACCTTCACCGTGGGTTTGGATCTGGAGCACACAGTTGGCTTGTCCAATTAGAGGTTAGAAGAGAAAAAAAAACACAAGACAGTTTTACAAACTCAAACTCTAATTCATTTACATCACTTTTCATGTTGAAACTGTTGATGAACTTATAACTATCNTAAAAAAAAACAGGAGACAATTTTACAAACTCAAACTCTAATTCATTTACATCACTTTTCATGTTGAAACTGTTGATGAACTTATAACCATCTGATGCACTTTTCCCCCATAATGCGTAAAACGTTAACATATTGGGTTATTTACATACATACCTGATACCACACAAATTTTAGGTATTTACATATCTAGCATCCAAAGTTTGATACTTACATTTATAACACACCGGTCACGTAAACCCATGCATGAGTGGTATTTTTTATTTGATGTTAAAGATATGAGTGGTATGCTTGTAAAGATGAATGTTTAGGTGTTAGATATGTAAATAAATAAGATTTGTGTGGTATGTATGTAAATGCCCTAGCATATTTTGTTACAAATTCGTCTTATTCTAAAAAAAACATTACTTTGGTTTCAATGAGTTCGTCAGGGAGGAGGTTGGTGC
>JXCR01106325.1:0-24064 GCA_002079205.1 Phalaenopsis hybrid cultivar
GGAGAGAAAATAAATACTTATTTGACAGAAAGGATCACTAGTTACACATCTATTATTTGATGAACGGTTCATAAACATTTAATAAAATAACCTTTTTTTACTAACAAAATTTAGACTCACAATTGATTATTAAATTATGAACTATTAATAAATATTCTATGGACCATTAATAAAAAATAACGTTTATATAGTTTTTATTTCTATTAGTAGCTTTAAAATAACATTATTTTATATTATTTCCAAAAACTAATGTAATTAATTTTAGTACAATTATTTTAACATTATTGCTAATATTCTCCAACTCGTTCCATGTAATATTATTTAATTTAATAATGATAAATCTTATGCGTAATATAAGAAATATTATCTTAATTTGGTCAATTATATGTTTATCATTAAGAAAAAAATAATAGAAATCATAGTGGTTAACTTCATTAGTGTGGCATATTTCTTTCTTGTATTACAATATTAATTTCATATTTAATATGATTTGTAATGAGATATAATCATAGTAGTCTCATGTGGAAGATAAATTATATATATGATAAATTAAGTTGCATTAATGTTTAAGAAAACATATTAAAAGTGCTCANTAATCATAGTAGTCTCAAGATAACATGTTTGTGGAAGATAAATTATATATATGATAAATTAAGTTACATTAATGTTTAGGAAAACATATTAAAAATGCTCAGAGAGTTAAATACATAAAGTACATAAAATCAATAATAATTTTTATTGATACCCATTTTTTGACATGTTTATTGAATGTCCTTGGTGGTAATTTTTTGGTAAACAATTCTACAACCATAGGATTGGCGCTCATGTACTCAAATGATACTCTTTATTTTTGAACTTTTTTAAACTATAAAACATTTTAATTTCATATGCTACCACACTTTGGATACTTATTATTCTTATAGTATAAAACCACAATACGATCATAATAAATTCTTAGTGGCTTGACAATATTGTAGGCTATTCCAAGTCTTGAAATAAATTTTCTTAGCAATTATTTATGCATCTTAATGTGCCATAAACTTAGCTTTTATAGTAGATGCAACAACTCTTTCATTAGATTGTTTTCTAGTTAATAAGATAAATAATCAAATGTGGATTTTTAAGTATCTATACATCCAACAAAATGTGAATCCGATTATCTTTGGGCTGCTTCACACTCTTTCATTAGATCATTCTTCTAGTTAAAAACAATAAATAATCCAATGTCGATTTTCTTAGTATCTATACATTCAATAAAATCTGAATTTGATTATCTTATTGCCTCAAGGTGATTAGATCTATAATAATTGAGCATATTTTTTTTATTCTTATAGTCAGAAATTTTTTTGTAGCTTTCCAATGGTCAATTATTGAATTACTTAAATACATACTCAATATTTTAGTGATAAAACTAATGTTCGGCTTAGTACTATTCTGAGTATACAACAAACTTACAAAAAATAGATGCATAAGAAATTTGTTTCATTTGTTTGTGTTTCAATTCATTTTTTGGGCATTGCATAAGGTTTAATTTAACTTTTCTGAAGTGAAACAATATTTGCAGAGCACTTCTTCATGTTAAATCTCTCAAACTTTTGAGACAACCCATTTCTTAATCATATTTTTCTTAATTTTTTTTAATGATATTTTTTAGTCTTATAAATAAAATATGAACATTATTTGCAAACAAGATACTATCAATATAGAAAATCAGAAATATAAATTTGCCCTCATTGATATATATATATATATATATATATATATATATATATATATACACGATATTTTTTAACACACACATCATTAAATTTAAGCTACCTTTTTTAGAGATTTTGTTTAAATTTGTATATTAGCATCCTTGGTTTACAGATCATAAGGTTCCTTTCTTTAACTGAAAAGCCCTTAGCTTGATTCATATAAACTTCTTCAAAATTTTGCATCCAAAATGACAACTTTTTTATCAATTTGATATAACTTTAAATCTTAATGAGCTACTAATTCCGCAAGAAATTTCAATGAGTTTTTTTTGAGATAGAGGAAAATGTCTCTTGGTAGTTAATACCATCCTTATGAGTGAAACATTTAGCAACAAGTCTATGTTTATATCATTCGATAGTCATTTGACCCATGTTTGGCCTCAAAGATCCAACTATATCCAACAAAGCCTAAGACTCTATTGTGGCACATTAATTTAAGCATTTTATTCATAGCGTCTAATCATTTAGCATAATTTGTAAATTTTATGGCTTATGAAAATAAAATTAGATCTTTGTGAATTCCTATGTCAAATTTCAACTGCTATTGTAGATAAATTATATAAATATTTGAAATAACAAATTTTTTGGTTTGTTGAAAATGACTTAATGCTAATATTCACGCTCCATCAATTATAGATTTTTTTTTTTTTGGAGATAATTGCACTATGGGATGTTTGATCATTCATTTGTTATTCTTGTAAGTTGTCGGATTGTTCAACAGTTGAAAGGATAGCTTTAATAGAAATAATGTGTGAAGATTTTTTTTTTTTTTGATTTTTTATAACATATGGTTCTACACTCCCACTAATCTCACATTTTTTAATTAACCTAACATTTTTGTTTCAACAATTTTGTTATTTTGGCTAGGACGAAAAAAATTATGCTCTTTAAATTTTTTGGATACACAATGAAAAATCGACTAATCTTTTTTGAATTTGGTTTTATTTTTTCATGTGAAATATAAATTTTTACTTCTATCAGGCAACCCTAAATATGAAGATGCTTCAAATTAGATCCCTTTCTGTCAATTGTTTATAAGAAGTCTTTCAAACTGCCTATTAGAAACATTATTTAATCAATACTTAAGAATTTTTATTGCACACATTCCGAATAATAAGCATTAAGAAGATTAAGTCAATATACTTCTAATTATATCAATTAAAGTATGATTATGCCTTTTGTTATAACATTTTATTATGGTGTGTCTAACATTACTTATGTTTTTCTAATAATTTAGCAAGTGGATAAAACATTGTCTAGATTTATCACACCTTCCATAATATTCACTAGCTAAATTAGACTTAAATGATTTTCACATTTTTGTCCAATTAGCTTTTAATCTCATTAATAAATTCTTTAAAAGAATTTATTGATTGAATTTTTTCATGCAACAAATAGATATAATTATAATGTGAAAAAATCTAAAATAAAAATAACGAAAAAATTCTCTTTACGAAAAGCTAAAATATAGAAAAATTGAAATATATAAGTGTATAATTTCTATAAGTTGTTTGCTTCTTGGAATTGATTTTTAATGTTGTATTTTGCGATTTTCTTTAATATTATTTACACATTTATCAAAATCAATAAAATCTAAACTAGAAAATATTTAATTTTTTCTTAACTAAGTTTTGGATGCTTTCTTTGGATATATGACACAAGTAATTTTTTATTTATTAAACCACACTTTTTTTCCAAATTTATGATGCAAGATGACTAGTCTTACCAAATCAATTATAAAATTTTAAATTATAAAAACCATTATGTAAAATACTAGAACCAATAAGGTGATATTATTTAAGCAAACTAAAACATTTATCTCCAAACTTAAAGCAATATTTGGTTGTATTAAGTCTAGAAAAAAAATAAATTNCATTAAGTCTAGAAAAAAAAAATAAATTTCTAAAAATAAAATAAACATAAAGTGTTTAGAAAAGATATAGCTGTCATCTATTTTGTAGTCTTCTGCCATATAATTTGAAAAACTTATGTTAGGCACTAGACTAGAAGTGCAATTTGATCATTTGTTAGTTATTATTGTTGGATATAAATATGACTTAAAAATATTTAGGGTGAGGTTATGCATGATTGTTGTCTTGAATCTTAGGGTTATGATTTGTGAGATATCACTTACCTCTCGAATTGTAGGTGTTTATCTTTTATGTATTCTGGATTGTATAATTTTGATTTGGTATTGACAGAATAGAATCTCTTATTTCTTTTTAATTTTTGGAAATTTGTCCTGTTTCTATCATATTTGTATTAGAGCATTCGAGACCGCTGCAACCTTAGAAATCTTTGTTTTCGCATTCGAGGCTGCTGCTTCACCCCTTATTGTTTTCAAGTTTTCACTGCGTCGCTTCATAACCGAACCTTGCGATAGTGATTCAAGCTAGCTAGGAAGCCAATGACAGGATCACGGGTTGCATTCATGATGAAACTCCACAATACATCGTGATTGGAGCCAGCTGGGAAGCCAACGATGGGATCGCGATTGCGGTACAGTCGCGATTTAAGCTAGGTGGGAAGCCCCACGACATCACCTTTGTGATCGAAACTTGTGATACAATTGCGACTCGAGTTAGCTGGAAAGCCAACGATGGGATCACGTCATACAGGAATTTCACCTTAGTGATATAAAAATTTCCTTGGAGTAATGACCGCCAAGAAAGTAGATGCTCTGGAGGAGAGATTAGAGGGAGAGGTGAGCCAAATCATATATGAAATGGGGTGTATCTCGTTCATAGAAGGGCGGTTCTCGTCCATAGAGGGGTGATTCATGACCCTAGAATAAATGATGAAGAATATTGTAGAGTTTTACACAAATCCACCCATCGTTCCACTTGATCGAGCTATGATGTCTAGAGCGGATGCGAGTAGCAGTAATTAGAAGGATTCATACAGCATCAAGGCAATGTCGCTGCTTTAGGTGGATCTGGAGCCGTGGGATCGAGTGAAGGAATCATGAGTGGACTCGAGTAGTAGCATTTAGAAGGAATAACATTACATCCAGATGGTTGGAATGAGCGGCATCAACTGAAACGGGACTTGCGATTCCCTGTTGGAGAAGATCGATTCAAAAGATTTCATCCTGGAATAGGNCCTTATTGTTTTGAAGTTTTCATTGCGTCGCTTCATAACCGAACCTTGCGATAGCGATTCACGCTAGTTGGGAAGCCAATGGCAGGATCACGGGTTGCATTCATGATGAAACACCACGATACATCGTGATTGGAGCCAGTTGAGAAGCCAACGATGGGATCGCGATTGCGGTACAGTCACGATTTGAGCTAGGTGGGAAGCCCCACGACATCACCTTTGTGATCGAACCTTGTGGTACAATTGCGACTCGAGTTAGCTGGAAAGCCAACGACGGGATCACGTAATACAAGAATTACCTTAGTGATATAAAAATTTTCTTGGAGTAATGACCGCCAAGAAAGTAGATGCTATGGATGAGAGATTAGAGGAAGACGGGAGCCAAATCATATTTGAAATGGGGTGTATCTCGTTCATAGAAGGGCGGTTCTCGTCTATAGAGGGGTGATTCATGACCCTAGAATAAATGATGAAGAAAGATTGTAGAGTTTTACACAAATCCACCCATCGTTCTATATGATCGAGCTATGATGTCTAGAGCGGATGCGAGTAGCAGCAATTAGAAGGATTCATACAACATCAAGGCAATGTCGTTGCTTTAGGTTGATCTGGAGCCGTGGGATCGAGTGAAGGAATCATGAGTGGAGTCGAGCAGTAGCATTTAGAAGGAATAACATTACATCCAGATGGTTGGAATGAACTGCATCAACTGAAACGGGACTTGCGATTCCCTGTTGGAGAAGATCGATTCAAAAGATTTCATCCTGGATAGGGAACCACAATGAATGGGATCCTGATCGAGGCTTCATCCAACCACGCTAGTGTCTTCTACTGCAGTAGCCTTTTGGGTGGATGATAATTTAAGAGCTTATGGAGATGTGTGAGCTGAGTATTAGGTGAGCTATACTTTTGGAAGAAGGAAAATCAATTTGTGTGGAGGAAGGGAGCCCAATCGCCGCTTCATGGGTGGGACAAACTTTGGTCGATAATATTGAGGAGAAGGCTCACATATACTGAAGCTGAAGTTGCCGATCTTTGAAAGATATGATGTATATTGCTGGGTGTGTGGAGAGATAATGCTGTTAATGTGCCGACCGATGAAGAAAAATTGATTTTTGCTGCCCTTTGTTTATAAGGGTAGGCTTTTGCGTGATGTCAATGGAGAAAACAAGGTCAGCGAATTAGAACATAGAAATAACTCAACGATCGATTGTTGGAGAATTTCTGATCCATGCAGGAAGTAGATTTGCACGAGCTATTTTCCACATTAATCCATGAAGAATCCGTCATGGATTATAGGGAGATATTTGAGATGCTATCTGACCGTTTGAGAGTAATCAGAAGTAGTGTTGGAAGGAAACTTTATGAAGGGGTTGAAGCCATATATTCGAGCATCACTTCATTTGTTGAGACCACGAGGATTGGGGGAAACTGTGGAATTAGCGTAGTTGGTTGAAGATAAAAATACAATAGAATGGGTTAATAGAAGCGGCACAAGTGGAGCGTCCGACCACTAAAAACCCAAACACTGGGATTCCAAGGGAATACTTTTCGTGACATGATAATAGACCACGATAGGGGGTGACACTCAAGTACCTTACAGAGACAGATTCATGAGAAGTGAGCTACGGGTTATATTTTGGTGTGACGAGAAGCTTGTCCCAGGACACCATTACAAGGATTAGACATTATGGGTTCTCATAGTATGTGATGAGGAGGAGACCGGGATGAAGGAACACAATGGGTAGTGGTGGAGAAGAGGAGGTACACTCTCACTTGGATGTGGCAAAAGTTTCATTGAACTCAGTGGTGGACTTAACGCTGAACCACACTATAAAACTTTGGAGATAGATCAGAGAGCAGGACGTAGTGGTGTTGGTAGATAATGAGGCCTCTCACAACTTCATCTCTACTCAAGTAGTGAATAATTGGGGCTAGAGATGATTGACACAAGAAGTTTTAGAGTCGTGATGGGATGAGACAATTGAGGAGAGCATATGAGTTTGTAAAGGGGTGATTCTAACACCGCAATGTTTTCAGGTGATAGAAGAATTTTTTCCCATTGAATTTAGGAAACATTGAAGTGATATTGGGCATGAAATGGTTGCAATCCTTCGAAGAGACTACGGTGAATTAGAAATTCTTGACAATGGAGTTCCAGGAGGGAGACTTGAAGTTAGTGCTTCACGGTGAACCTAGTTTCTGCAAGACCTTAGTGATACTCAAGGTCATGGTTAGGACAATACATGATGCAGGGTTGGGATTCTTGATCTAGTTGCATAATATGGAAGACACATGACACAAAGTACACAAAGATTGATGTACCGATCCAACAACTCCTACAATAATTTGCATAAATTTTTCACTTGCTACGTGGATTGCCACTTAGGAGGGAACAAGAGCATTCAATAGCCCTAAAATTTGGGGTTTCTCCTATCATTGTGCACCCCTACTGCTACTCTCAGGGTTCAATTAAATGCTAACAGACCCGGTTGAATCTCTAGTTGAAGAGGCGATGCAATTAAAGAGATCGAGCTTAAGCTTCATGTAGACTTAGAAAATAAAAAAAAAAACAATTTACGATGATTCAAAAACTACCATTGTTGTTCTTAGTAGAAGTGATGGAAGCGTCTTAGATAATTTTGGGAAATATAATGTGGTTGGTAGTAGAAAATGAGATGGTTTTGCATCTTACCAATGGAGAGTGGTTGACTATAATGTCAGAACATGTCAACATGGATTTGGTTGACAGTAGAATCATGTTTTTGAGTTTTTTACATAAATAACTCTTATGTCTCACTTTGAGCATCGGGAGACTTCACTTGTAAGAAACTACGAGTATGCAGATGTTGAATGTGGAGAAATTCAAGGGACATGCTGCAACATCTATGTTCACGTCTAATATCTAATGCAACTATTAATGACATCCATGGTAGTTGATTAGTTGACGTTCGTTTAGTGGGAGCCACTAAGAGTGCTTCAATTGATCAAATATTATGAGAAATTGTGCACAACAACCATTAGATGATGCTTTATGCATTTTGCACTTTCTGAGAGAGGATGAGGATATGAAAGTTCTCTTTGAGCCACTTGAGTTAAAATATGTGCCATAAGAATCGAAAAGTGAGAAAAAATGCTGATTAAGGGGTCTATTTGGGGCGGTTGTAGCTTATTAATAAGCTGATGTGAAGCTGCTAAAGAATAATCTGATGTTGCAAAAAGCTGCATTGGCTATTACAATTTTTTTTTTTGAAAACGTCAGACCCTAGCTAGAAAGCTGTCATCACACCTATCCAGGATCGGTGGAAAACACTGATTTCATCGGCAACTTTTGAAAAAAGCTGCCAACGCGGTTTATCCAAACGGTTAAAATTGCGGTGCGGTGCAGCACCGCCACCGCACTGTTGCCCCAAAGGCTCTAAATGGAAAGGATTATCAAATTCTGATGTCACATGAGAGTCATATAACTTGATCCAACAACGATTCTCTTTTCTGCTTTGAGGACAACTTGCCTTTTTTATGATGAGAGTAATGTTAGACCGGAGCCTATAGCACCTTGTGTCAAATAATTTGAAAAGTTTATGTTAGGTGC
This sequence comes from Phalaenopsis hybrid cultivar, assembly GCA_002079205.1. Taxonomy (NCBI): domain Eukaryota; kingdom Viridiplantae; phylum Streptophyta; class Magnoliopsida; order Asparagales; family Orchidaceae; genus Phalaenopsis; species Phalaenopsis hybrid cultivar. The sequence continues at coordinate 8,449 of JXCR01106325.1, forward strand.
TAAACTAAAAGAGCAATTTAGACATTTGTTAGTTATTTTTTGTGGGGTATAAATAATACTTGTATGTCTAGGGTTAGGTTTTGTTTGATTGTTGTCATGAATCTTAGGGTTAGGGTTTGAGAGAGATTGCTTACGTCTCGAATTATTGATGTTTATCTTTTTTATGGATCCAAGATTGTATCATTTTGATTTGGTATCAGCGGAATCAAATCTATTATTTCTGCTTTAATTTTTGCGGAAACTTGTCTCATTTCTATCAATTTCTCGTGAAGATGAACTTTTTATTTGATTTTGTGTTTGGGTTGTATGGAATTCATGAGTGGTATAACTACAATTATTACCATGTATTATAGGGAACTTATTCCAAATGAAATTTGAAACCCGTAAGAACACTATGCTTACAATTATTTTTGAACTGAATTTTATGCTTATGACGATCTTTCTGATGGTGCTCATGTTTGTGATAGAAATACCTTTATAATTTTTCTGTTCCTTCATTTGGATTTGAATAGTTGTCACATTAATATTTATCTGTAATTTATTGTTCTTCACATTCTTTTTTTTTTTAATTTATTTTTTTGCTTCAGGTTGGCCCATGAGATTTAGTGAATTATTTATTTTTTAAATCTTGTTTTCTTTTAAATAAATATACTTTGCAATTCAGTCACATTTCATTTATGCTTTATATTATTATTGTTTATTTATAATGAACTATATTCAGGAGGCAAATTTGCATTAGAAAATTTTCACTCACTTCCATTCTCAAAGTGTTTAACCTAGCTACAATATTTTTCATTTTAGTGGTATGCTTGCGTATGGTATGTAAATCATCAAACTTAATAGTGATCATTATTTAAAATTGCACAATCTGAGGTGTGCTTCAGTGCAATTGAGCCTAAAATTTTATCGAGGCACACGCATTAAGCGACAAGTGAGGCTTTTGCCTCACATTTATTAAGGTGTGCGCCTTATCTCAATTTGATTGAGGCGTTCGCTCATTCAATAGTTTTTTTTTTCTGTATTAGATGGTTTCCCATATTTTTGCTACCACACAGGTCTTTTATTCCGTGGTTTCTTGTCCATCTTCGTGGTGTCTTACGCATTATTCTTTTGATTTTGAGGACTTCAATTCAGGCATCCTTAACCCAACTCTAAACCTAGCACCTTCTCATGCAAGATCTTCCCTATCTCCTCTCATGATGAGATTCTAGTGTGGCTGCTTGCCGCTTCCACCGCTGCCATTGCTGCTTCAACCGCTGCCATTGCTGCTGACATCTATCATCATCGCCATCGTTGCTATCATTGTAATCTTTGCCGCCTCTTATTTTAACCAATGACATCACCTTTCTCTGCCCATTGTGGCACAAGATTTGCTCTCACACACACTAGCCAACTGTCCTCGGCGCTGCCGATGCCGCTACCTGTTGCTTGCGCCATTGCAATTGTTGCTTGCTTCTTCTAACATTGCTTTGTCTTTGCTTGCTGTTGCTGTCGTCATTGTTGTCATTTCCATTGCCTCCTCACTAAATAGTATTCTTTTAAGTTCCATAAGGTTTTAAAGTTTTTACAATTGTAAACATTATTTTTTTAGTTTATTTGAATACTTGTTTGGGTTTAAATTTATTTGGTTTTTGAAATAATTTTTATTCTAGAATTTTATAAGAAAGGTTTAAAGGTAAGGAGATATCCATAATTGGTCATTGAAATGATCTGACATGGAGATATACTGTGCGAATCGGCGTTGGAGGTAATGTTAATACTTGTTTTTTTTGGAATATAATTATTACGAGAAAGTAGTTAAATAAAGTGTTAGGAGGATGAAGGAACACCTCTAACTTGTATAAAATGTTGTTTCGTGTGCTAAAGCACCAAAAATATTGAAAGTGGAAATCTGATCATATATATGAATAAGCCGATGATGTCAAAGCATTTTGCACTGTGACAATTTGATGATAGAGTTGGTGTTACCTCTTTTTATTAGAGTGCGGTGTCGATAAAATTTACCATCTTTTCAGCTAATGCTAAGTAGAGAAGAACAAGAGTTTTCCTAGATCATCATATGAGAAATGCATAGGATGACATGGGCCATTTAGATGCGGCGACTGCAAATCAGGAGATGTCTTCAAAGCATATTAGAGAGGCGCACAAACACATCTGCATTTATATTGAAAATTGTTTTTATAGGAATGTCATTTTATTCAATATGGCAACCTCCCTTAATATGGCCCATTCAATAGATCCTTATGGTAGGCGCTTGAAACCTTTATTCATGTATGATTTGAGGACATAAGTGTTGAAGGAGCTGAGTAATACAAAGAAAGTTATGAGATTAAAAAGATCTGGACTCAGACTGGTGTGATAATTATGTCTGATTGGTGGTTAGACATAAATAATATAAGTTTGATTAAAATTTTTAATAAAGAATCCGTATGACAACTTTTATGGTATCTATAGAAACATCTGATCAAGTTAAAAACATACACTATATTTTTGGACTGCATGTTAGGATGATAAGAGGAGACTGGAGTGCATTTGGTGATTTACGTTGTGTTAGATATTCCTAGTGCTTATATGATAGTTAAAAATAAGTTGATGGAAAAGAGAAATTATTTATAATAGATCTCCTGTATTGCACATTGTATAGACCTGCTTTTAAAGTCAAATGGCTAGTCTTAGAATAAAAATTCCTTGATAAAAAAATATTATTTACAACTATTTATGGGTATTATATTTNGCTAGTGCTTATATGATAGCTAAAAATAAGTTGATAGAAAAGGGAAATTATCTATAATAGATCTCCTGTATTGCACGTTGTATAGACCTGCTTTTAGAGAAGTCTAATGGCTAGTCTTAGAATAAAAATTCCTTGATAAAAAAATATTATTTACAACTATTTATGGGTATTATATTTCTTGAGAAAAGTTTATAAAAGAAATTATACGCTCTACTACAATAAAGTATGTTATAACATATTTGACTATAGAATATAGTGTAAGCTAGGCAATTATTGAAGATAATATTTACATACACTCAATGAATTAGTTGTGTATGGGGAAAAAATGCTGAAGGAAAAAGAGTGTCAGCACTATTTTGGTTGAAGGAGTAGCTCGTTGGAAGCTGTCGGTCACCGGAATCAAAATCCCGTCGCCTGCTTCTGAAGGATATTTTGATTTATATATATATATAGTTTAGAAAAATATGAAATCAAACTGACATCATGTTTTTCACAGTTTAAATGAAAGAGCACTGTACCTCAAATCCTGTATCTATCCCGAAGGATAAACACAAGAATTGATGAGACTCGATCAAATAAACTTAGAAATATATAACGTTCGTTTGATCTGCAAAACTGTTTTATTTGCAGACAATTTCTCCTATTTAATATGAAGAATTAAATAAGGTTTATATTAAGCTGGGTTCGAAAAAGATTCCTATAAGGGCAATCCCCTATAGGTAATTACATCTTAGATGACCGAATTTACTTAAAAAAACTCTCGATAAAAGTTAGAAGATATTATCTTCAAATGGGCCAAAAGGTAGGACTTTTCGACGAAATTGGACAAAGAGGCGTGAAACGAGAATGACTCAAATTTGGAACATGAGTCCAAAGGAGGAATAACTAGGGGATGCCACAGATCCGAAGGAGAACCTTAGTGACTTCCCAGTCTACCCTATGATTTGGCTTCAATTTCGGGAAGAAAATTTTTAAGTGTTTTAACCTGCCAATTTTATTAATTAGGGCTTACATTCGTGTGAAATGATCACACAAATAGCTTGGAAGGTGTGAGGATTTAAGCCGTGACGGACGACAACCTCGGAATTCTAACACAGGTTTGGGCTTATATTGTACAACAGAGTTGTACAAAGGCCTGAAGAAAGGTTGGGGATTTATGTCGCACTAGGCGGACAACCTCGAAATCCTATGGATTGTTGTTTTAATTTCGAAAGAGTGATTTAGCTAGTGTAGCCGTGTTCTGCTGTTGAAGATGACCGTGCTGCCCACAACGCTAGCTTCAAGCTCTTCGTCGTAGCACTTTCGAGTTTGATGTTAATTTTAAGTGTACATGCAATAGTTGAGTCAACGGTCTGCTGCCGGGTACCCCCTATAAAACCAACTACTGTCCGCCTATTCTAAGGTATATAGTGTCCAAAAAAGGCAGTAGCAGGTATAACAAAGGAAAACAGTAGAATGTACAATAGACAAGAAATAGTAAAGTGTGCTGTAAAATAAAGCGCTGCAAATGTAAGACAAACCTATATACCTCGGAGGCCCATTTCTCCTTTAAGTATAATTGATGTTGCAGTTATGAGTAGAGTAATAGAATTTAAGGAACGAGCTAGCATGTATTGTATAGGAAAAACTGAACAACAAAGGAAACATCACCTGGAAAACTCGAGGAAAATCGACAAATAATCCATGACGGAAAACTCAAAAAAATCGGCGGGTAATAATTTAAATAAAATTGTCAAAACCTCGGGAAAATCTCGTAGAAAAGACCATGAGTGCTTTGTCAAAAAATTTCAATAAAACATATGAAAAAGTTCGAAAAGAGGGGACCGCAAGCACTCGGGTCGGGGCTAGGCTCAAATATATATATTTGTACTCGAGGTTCGTCGAAGGCTACTCGGTCACCTGGATGTATAAAGCCTGATACTCCATTAGAAGGATGTCCTGCTGAATCTAACTTAGGAGATACTCCTTGGCCCATAATTGATAATCAACAGGTGGACAACCAAGTTGTGATATATATTTGAAATTTATTATTTTTGGCATACATATAGATTTCAGACTTACGAAAGGAAAGTTGTATCAATTTTTGTAGTGAAAATATTTTATTAAACATTGTATATGTTCTTATCAGTTTTAAGAAAAGAATAGTTGTCTACGAGTCGATTAAATCGTTAGACATATGACCACCAATAACCTAAGAAGGTACGGGTCCCCCTCTAGTCTTATGTCGGTGAATGACACTTTCATCCTACAATTCATCAGATCTCAAAATTGAGTCCTAGTATTGTAGGATGAGATATCATTCTACTCTACCACCGGCGTGCCTTTGTCATCACCCCCCTAAGCCCCAAAACAAAACCGACCTACTTGCGACCTTGCTTGATGGTTTCACATATAGCAAAAGGTAATACATGTGCACTTATGTATCAGACATAAGCACTGAAAATCGAACCAAGAAACAAGGAAAAAAAAATAAAAATGGGGATGAGAGAGATGAGGAACTGATCTACCTAATACATCGAAAAGACGGAGGATGAATCAACTCTCAAAACTCATGACGAAAAGACCTGAAAAAGGAGACCCCAAGATCCTTGAATCAATCTGAAATGATATCTATTTCTCATTTTTTATAAGTGGATTAACCCAAGGAGGGTATCTCTTCCCAATCTTGTCTCGAGCAAATCGAAACGGGCCCAAGTCAATGTGACAACTGTATACATGGCTTCACCACTAACTACATATCCTCACACACCCGAGTCTGCACTCGAACGATATCACAACTTCAATGTCAAGCTTCCGAAACATCCTTTATGATATCAATTTAGATTAACCCTATGCTCTTCCAAAATAAAATTTCAAAGTCTTTCAGATTTCACAACTCGATCAAACGGAAAGTAACCCAGGGACGACAACCATTCACACTTCCAAAATCATGCCAAAAAAAAAAAAAAAAANACATACACTCCATGACTTAGTTGTGTATGGGGAAAAACTGCTGAGGGAAAGAGAGTGTCAACACTATTTTGCTTGGAGTAGCAGCCCGTTGGAAGCTGTCGGTCACCGGAATCAAAATCCCGTCGCTCGCTTCTGAAGGACATTTTGATTTACATATATATATATATATACTTTAGAAAAATATGAAATCAAACCGACATCATGTTTTTCATAGTTTAAATGAAAGAGCATTGTACCTCAAATCCTGTATCTATCCCGAAGGATAAACACAAGACTAAGGGTGAGACTTGATCAAATAAACTTAAAAATATATGACGTTCGTTTGGTCTGCGAAATCGTTTTATTTGCCGACAATTTCTTCTATTTAATATGAAGAATTAAATAGGGTTTATATTAAGTTGGGTTCGTAAAAACTTCCTATAAGGGCAATGCCCTATAGTTAATTACATCTTAGATGACCGAAGTTACCGAAGAAAACTCTCGATAAAAGTTAGTAGATATTATCTTCAAAGGGGTCAAAAGGTAGATCTTTTCGACCAAATCAGACAAAGATGTGTGATACGAGAATGACTCAAATTTGGAACATTTTGTTATAGACTCCAAAGGAGGAAGAACTAGAGGATGCCACAGATCCGAAGGAGAACCTCAATGACTTCCCAGTCCACCCTATGGTTTGACTTCAATTTTAGGGAGAAATTTTTTAAGTGTTTCAACCTGCCAATTTTATTAATTAGAGCTTACATTCGAGTGAAATGGTCACACAAATAACCTGAAAGGTGTGAGGATTTAGGTCGTGACAGACGACAACCTCAAAATCCTAACACATGTTTAGGCTTATATTGTATAACAGAGTTGGCAGGTTGTAACACTTAAAAAATTTCTCCCTAAAATTGAAGCCAAACCATATGGTAGACTGAGAAGGTTGGGGCTTTATGTCGCACTAGGCGGACAACCTCGAAATCCTATGGATTGTTGTTTTAATTTCTAAGGAGTGGTTTAGCTGATGTAGTCGTGTTCTGCTGTTGAAGATGACAGTGCTGCCTACAACGCTAGCTCCAAGTTCCTCGTTGTAGCACTTTCGAGTTCGATGTTAATTTTAAGTGTACATGCAATAGTTGAGTCAACGGTCTGCTGTCGGGTAGCCCCTATAAAACCAACTACTATCCGCCTATTCTAAGGTATAGTGTGCAAAAGAGGCAGTAGCGGGTATAACAAAGGAAAGCAGTAGAATGTACTATAGACAAGAAATAGTAAAGTGTGCTGTAAAATAAATCGCTGCAAATATAAGACAAACCTGTATACCTCGGAGGCCCGTTGCTCCTTTAAGTGTAATTGATGTAGCAGTTATGAGTAAAGTAATAGAATTTAAGGAACGAGCTAGCATGTATTGTACAAGCAAAACTGAACAACAAAGGAAACGTCACTTGGAAAACTCGAGGAAAATCGACAAATAATCAATGACGAAAAACTCGAGGAAATCGACGGGTAATAATTTAAATAAATCTGTCAAAATCTCGGGAAAATCCCAGAGAAAAGGCCAAGAGTGCTTTGTCCAAAAATTCCAATAAAACATATGAAAAAGTTCGAAAAGAGGGGACTGCAAGCACTCGGGTCGGGACTAGGCTCAAATATATATATTTGTACTCGAGGTTCGTCGAAGGCTACTTACACGGATGTATAAAGCCCGACACTCCACTAGAAGGATGTCCTGCTGAAGCTAACTTAGGAGGTACTCCTTGGCCCATAATTGATGATCAACAGGTGCACAACCAAGTTGTGATATATATTTGAAATTTATTATTTTTGACATGCATATAAATTTCAGGCATACAAAAGGAAAGTTGTATCAATTTTTGTAGTGAAAATATTTTATTAAACATTGTATATGTTTTTATCAGTTTAAGAAAAAAATAATTGTCCACGAGTCGATTACATCGTCGGACATAGGACCACCAATAACCTAAGAAGGTACAGGTCCCCCTCTAGTCTTATGTAGGTGAATGATATTTTCATCCTACAGTTCATCAGGTCCCAAAATTGAGTCATGGTATTGTAGGATGAGATCATTTTACTCTACCACCGACGTGCCCTTGTGATCATCCTTTTAAGCCCCAAAACAAAACCGACCTACTTGCGACCTTGCTTGATGATTTCACATATAGCAAAAGGTTATACGTGTGCACTTATGTATCAGACATAAACACTGAAAACCGAACCAAGAAGCAAGGAAACAAAAATAAAAATGAGGATGAGAGAGATGAGGAACCAATCCATCTAAAACATCAAAAAGACTGAGGATGAATTAACTCTCAAAACTCATGACGAAAAAACCTGAAAAAGGAGGCCCCAAGATCCTTGAATCAATCCGAAAGGATATCTCTTTCTTATTTTTTATAAGTGGATTAACCTAAGGAGGGTATCTCTTCCCAATCTTGGCTCGAGCAAATTGAAACGGGCCCAAGTCAATGTGACAACTGTATACATGACTTCACCACTAACTACATATCCTCACACACCCGAGTCTGCACTCGAACGATATCACAACTTCAATGTCAAGCTTCCAAACATCCTTCATGATATCAATTTAGATCAACCCTACGCTCTTCCAAAATAAAATTTCAAAGTCTTTCAGATTTCACAACTCGATCAAAAGGAAAGTAACCCAGGGACGACAACCATTCGCACTTCCAATATCATGCCAAAATAAAAAAAAAATTCAATTCCAGGCTTAATCAAAAGCTTCTTATATCAAATAAGCATGAAATCATACTGCTAAAACCACATAGGTGCTTGCGGCAAGGGTCGACAAACAGCTGCTAAGGCTCTCGGCCAAAGCAACAAAGAGAGGGATCAACTGCTAAGGCTCACGGCCAAGGCAACTAGAATGAAAGGGGGAGCTGCTAAGGCTCACGACCGAGGCAACCAAAAGGACCAACAACTAAGGCTCAAGGTCCAGGCAACCAACAGAAAAAGACCACCACTAATAGCTGCTATTATGCTACCTCGACAAGCCCTCGGGTAAGGGCCAAAGCAGACAGGACAAAACTCCACACAGGACCAGCTCTCGGGCAAGGACCAAAACCAACAAAACCAAGCCTCGAACCACTTTTAAATTATTTGGGGATGAACCTGCACGTATATTTAACTAGGGGCAGCCAATAACACCCCAATTTCATGCAAAAATGAATTCAATAGGTGGGCAGGAACCGAGCAACCTAGGGTTAAAACCGAGAACGTCAACAGGCAAAGCCGAGCCCCACGAGAAGCTAAAACCAAGTCATTCAAGGCCAAAATAGAGCTCCAATAAAAATTAAGACTCGTAGCCATCCAAAGGCTAAAGAAAAATTTGCATGCCTTTAAAACTCAAGATGTGAAGCCAATACACATTTCAAACAAGATTCAAACAGGAATAACGGTATAAAGAACAAGTCCGGGTCACCAAAATACCTATTCCAAGCATGAAACAATTCCCAACAGATATCTGAGCAGAAAGGGTGCCTCACGAGGAGCTAAACCAAGCCATTAAAACAAGTTACAGGGCTTTCCAAATTAAAGAAATTTTCTCATAGCATGTATTTCGAGCAAGGAAAAGCCGCAGGGAACCAAAACCGAGCCCCATATATATATGAAAAGCAAAGCGAGATCTCCAACACTCATTTTAAACGGGAGTAATAGTAATAAAGAGCTTTGATAGTTCATTCCAACATGCATTTCCAGAGGAGCAAATCTCATTTCAAAGCTACCACCATGACACTTCCAAGTATTTCAAGCAAAAAGAAGGCAACCAACAACATGCTGTATTTTCATTGATTCTAGCAAATAATCAGGACTAACTCCTAGAATATGTTCAAAAATCCTACTTTCATATGCTTGAATGGTGAATATCACAAAATACACAAAGCACATTGGACTAGCATGCCATACCCGCCCAAAAATACTATTCCCAGCAGCCCTGGCTGAGCAAAATCGAGAGAAAGAAAGGCACAGAGGAGGGGGAGAAGCACCTCTTTAATGCAGAACCAAAATAAAAAAAACCTTAGAGAAACACTTCCTAGCTCGAACTCCTCTCCGACAACAAGAGGAAGTCAACCCGAGCACGAAGAACTAAAGAAGAAGGTGAGAAATAATTTTTGCAGAGTTTTCCCTCAGAAATTTTTTTCTTTTTCTTTTTTCTCTGGCCTTTAAAATGCTCTAAGTCTTATATAGACGGGAGAAGGAAGAGAGGAGATGATCGAGAGATCGTAGACAACTCGAGGAAACGAGCGGAGCAGACGCTCCATGCTGGTGGCTCGAGGGAGGCAAACAGGAAGATCTCGCAGAGGATATGATTTGCGGCAGAGATAAGGGATGGAGGGGATGTGCCACGGCCGGGCGTGTGAGCGGGACGAGCGAGAGCGTGGGAGCTTAACGGGACGTGCGAGAGACGAGCCAGGCGAACGAAACAGGTTAGGGCATAAGGCCTGCGGGTCTCTGAAGAATTAGGGAGAGGGGGAATATATTAGATATAAAATAGTAATGACAATAATAATAATAATAATAATAATAATAATAATAATACTAATAATAATAATAATATTATTACTATAATACTTATTTTATTCATTCCCTCCCAGGCGCATCGTCGCAGTGAAACGAACGTCTCTCCTAGGTAAAATTGACGTTCCGGACGCGTCGGCGCAGTCCGTTTCGCCATCCGAAGTCGTTTAGGCAACCTCACCGACGATCGAGTAAAAAACGCATCGCGATTCGATTCCAGTCAAAATTTTGGTTCGAGCTCAATTAATCGGATGATGTAGATGGTTGTCATGAGATGTTTAGAAAATATTTGAAGTGATTTCGAGTTGATCGAGAGAGTTAACTTGGTGGATTTTGGGCATTTAACCAATTTGGGGGTGTTGGGCTAGACTTGGGTCTAGGTTAGACTATGGTTGGGTTAAGTTCAAATTTGATAGTTCAAAGTGGTCTAGGGGAATGTTATAAAGAATTCTCAACATCAATTGAATGTCAATTTTGGGGTTTTAGCATTCAATTTGGTGAAATTTGGGCAAATTTGAGAATTTTGAATGTGGGTTAAAATTGAGTGAAATTGAGGCTTGACCAGAGTCAATTAAAGGTTCAATTTAATGTGTAGGATTGTTATGAAGAGTTTAGGATTCAAATTGGGGCAAATTGGGATCAAATGGAGGTCAATTGAAGAGTCCAAATTGGTTTCGGGGGCAAAATGCTAAATTGGGTAATTAGTGGAATTGAGGTGCTAACCATCCTGATTTGAGCCATGGACCAATGGAATCTCCATCTGGATCCTCTATGTACTGGTGCTAGCTAAACCCCAACCTAGGGCTAGAGGGTCTAGAAGACTATCTACACGAGTCTCCCAAAGGATCGGGGTATGACAGTCAACGAGTTTAGGTTCGGGGTTATGAATGAATGGGGGTGAAAGTGAGTAACAGTGAATGAACAGCTCCAGACCAATATCCGGAGTCAACCTTAAGGTCAAGCAGTTCTATGGGAACTCGTCTCGAGCTACTCTATATTGACCCCACATACTAAGTGCTAGAGGTTATAACCCAATATGGGGAACCTCAAGTTGAGCAAAGAGAAGTTTAGAATTTCTAAAGGTGAGGGTTCTTTTTATAGTTTTCTAGGAATAGTCAACAGGAAAGTCCTATGGCTAGACCTTAGGCTACTAAAGAGGAAAAATTAAGCCTCAACCAAAAGTGAGGTCAACAATGAGCAAAAGAATTATTTTAAAGGAAATGTTTTGGTCTAGTGTGGCACATTCAATAGCAACCACAAGGCACCATTGGTTCAAATTTTTTTGGATGGTTGATACAAAAAAAAAAAAAAAAATGCTAGCATGAGCTTTAGTATAACTCAATTGATGATGCCAATGAGTTAATAACCCATAACTTGGGAGTAGAAAAGATCAGTTATAGAGAAATTTGAGATTTCATTAATAAGAAGTGAGAACTTCAGCTCCACGGGCATTTGCATGATGTTGGATATGTATTTGACTCCTAAATTCAATATGCTGAGAACAAGTCTACCAGTTTTGAGATCAAGTTGTGGTTATATCATTGTATAGATAAATTGATTGCTGGCGCAATTGAGAGGACATTTGCTGATATGCAATTTGTTTCATTTAGAAACGATGAAGGTTTCTTTGGGCTACAGGTTAAAGATACTATTATAAATTACTCTTAGTAATTTTTAATATTGTGCTCATTAAAATAAGAAAATAATATCTAAATTATAAACTTTTAAGTTATAATTATACCATTGTTTTTCAAATATGGTTGAATATTGATTTCAATTTGGCGATGGTACTCCAGAGATAACATTTTACTATTAAAATATTATGATTTACATGCTTATATTTGGATATGAGACAAACTTGAGTATATGTAGTCGACCCAAACCCGAATTTTTTTGTGTTAGGTTTCAGTTGAGCTGGTGTGAGTGAATTTTTGACACTTCTGAGCCTAACATACTGACGAGTAGTTGAAAAATATTGAGTTTGATATTTATAAAATCTTTCTAATTCAATCACTTTGGCAATTTATGAATTATGCTTGATACAAACTTTAAATTGAATAATGGAAACAATACTTATTTCAATTCCATGAAGTACATAAAAAAGTCAGTATGATAGATATATATAAATTTCATTCAGCAGTTGCCCAAGTTGATGATCTTTCTCTTAAGTATATGTCCATCTTTACATTTGAATAATTAATTATGTTTAAAATAATTTTTACTTTCAAGATTCCTCATATATATAAAACTTTAAGGGGCTTGTTTGGACGGCTGCAAAAGGAGTGTGGTGCATTTTTTTTGCGCAACTTTTAGGATTTCAGTCGTTTGACATAATAGGAATGAATTTAGAAATCATTTCATTAGTTCGTTTTCAAAGGATTCAAAATTTGTTTGATTTGGTCGAATTTCAAATACATAACTCTATCCAAAGTGTTGGCGGCAACAGTTGCCTGCTGCCACCCATGCCGGCCTCCACCTTCGGCGACCACGATCGTCGTCATCCACCGCCATCTCTAATCGCCATGTCCATCCACCATCACCTCCACTGTCACCACCGCCGCCACCTCCGAATAGCCACTTCCTCTGACGACCATTACCTTCTGCCATCATTGTCGAACACAACTGAGGTCGCCGTCACCAGCTACACTGCCTTCTGCNAGCTGCAAAAGGAGTGTGGTGCATTTCTTTTGCGCAACTTTTAGGATTTCAGTCGTTTGACATAATAGGAATGAATTTAGAAATCATTCCATAATTTCGTTTTCAAAGGGTTCAAAATTTGTTTGATTTGGTCGAATTTGAAATACATAACTCTATCCAAAGTGTTGGCGGCTACAGTTGCCTGTTGCCACCCATGCCGGCCTCCACCTTCGGCCACCACGATCGTCGTCATCCACAGCCATCTCTAATCGCCATGTCCATCCACCATCACCGCCACTGCCACCACCGGCCGCCACCTCCGAGTAGCCACTACCTCTGACGACCATCTCCTTCGGCCATCATCGTCGAACACAGCTGAGGTCGCCGTCACCAGCTACACTGCCTTCTGCTTGCTACCACCAAAGGCTCTGGCCACAACTATTACCGCCACCACCATAATCTATTAAAATATCATATATTTTAAAATGCATTGTTTTCATTTCACTTTTAACAAAAAAATAAAAAAACATTGGTTTATTTTACAATGAACCCAATAATTTCAAAGTACTTCAAATGCAACACATTACTTTTCGTTTGCATTCATTTTACGCTATATTACGATTTTTGCCAAACAAACACCCCCTAAATGAATGTAACTTGTAACGTTAATAACATCTTATGTATATCTTCAAAATTGTATTCAATATGATGGCAATGCTTCATATTAAACTATAAAGAAAATGAAATTCCTTACTGTATTAGCAAGATATTGAAAAACTAAAATGTGATTCACTTGCAGATTGATATGATAACAAATAGTGGCACCATAAAATGGAATAGAAAATTAAATTGAACGTTTGAAATCAACGAAGACATAAATTAATAATTCACACCTGAAAGTAAAATTTATAATCAAGAATTGCTCAAAATTGATAACAAAATGATAACTACCATTTTATGCGAATTCAAATCTTTAACAGAGAAATACATATTAAACTTTAATGGAAAATTGTAATTTCTTAAGCCTTGCTTTGATACCGCGTTTAAGAAAATTCGAAGTTTTCATAATATCAAAAAACATGAAATTAATAGCATAAACACATAAACCAAAGAAATTGAACAAGAAAAAAATCACAAAATTTTAACTAGGAAATATAAATACCTTTTTAATGATGATGATCTTCTTTTGAGATTTTGTGAAACTTATGGGTTTTCCTTCTTTCCCCAATTCTTTCACTTGCTGTTAATTTTGTTGATGGAGAGAAAATCAAAACTTATTAGTTGGAGAGATGATTTTTAGTTTTCCGGTAGTTATTTGATCAAATGTTTCATAAACATTTGTTAAAATAATCCTCCTTTTGATAAAATATAGGGAAGCAAATCTTTCTATCATAATTGAACACATATGTTAACATATTTATACACATTATTATCTATATAGGTTAGGAATATTTCTAATATAGAAAAGATCCTGTGATTAGATCTCCTCTAATTAGATGCATAATATTAATCTTCCAAGCATACAAACTTCCTAATATATTACTTTTCATTACAGTCCCCCTCAATCTGGATCATAGATATTTCATGGCAAGCTTGTTATAAATATAATTAATTCTAAATTCATCAAGGGCTTTTGTGAAAATGTCCCCCTAATTCTCCGGTCGTTGCATGAGTTGTAGAAATCAAAGTATGTTGAATTTTTTCAAGAACAAAGTGACAATATATCTTAATGTGCTTAGTTTGTTCATGAAATATAAGGTTTGAGGCAATATGAATTGCATGTTGACTATCACATCATACGGAGCTGTCATCTTAAACCCTATTCAATAGTTGAGAGATCCATATCAATTCTCTCGAAACTTATGCCATTGCTCGATACTCAGATTCTGCAATGGATCATGACGCTATATTATGTTTCTTACTTTTTCATGAGACCAAATTGCTACAAACAAAGACACCATATCTAGTGATAGATCTTCGATCAATCTTTGAAATCTTTCAATTTACATTAGAGAAACATTCAATTTTTTTTATGCCTGTAGCTCTGATATAGAATACCTTGTCAGACGCTCTTTTGAGGTAACATTGTATGTGTTCCAAAGCTGACCAATGATAGACTATAGCGGAAGACATGAACTTATATTGCTAACTGAATAAACAATATTAGTTCGAGTCATTTTGAGATAGTTTAATTTTCTCAATACCTATATCATTCAGGATCATTAAAAGACTCCACTCTTGGTATGTGTTGATTACGATGCATAGGAATATTGCATGGTTTGACTCCTAATTTTTTATTTTTTTTCTAATAAATCCAAGGAATACTTCCTTTGGGATAGAAAGATATCCTTCTTGCTCTTTGATACCTCAATTCCCAAGAAATATTTAAAGACCAAGATCTTTAGTGTTGAATTGATCTGAGAGAAATGATTTTACTGATAAAATTCCTTGCACAATATTTCCAGTAATATTAATGTCATCAACCTACACCACTAGAAGAATAATAATATGAACATATTGCTTGTAGAATACAATATGATCACTTTTACTTTTTGCATCCTAAACTCTTCCAATGCTCTGCTAAAGTTTTCAAATCATGTCCGAAGGTTTTGCTTCAATTCATATAATGACCTTCTATGGCGACATAATGCCAGAAGCTTGCTCTATTTATACCTCTTCTAAAAGATCACAATGCAGAAGGAATTTCTTCACATCAAACTGGTGGAGGGGCCAATCATTCTTTGCGATCAAGGATCG